>CM055281.1:7324653-7555140 GCA_029237695.1 Conchocele bisecta
TACATGTTTTGCAATCGAGGTAAATCGCAGTGAAATCCATAAAATTAAAGACACCGAAGCTCCAGACAGGGCTCCAGATAAGGAATTAGTTTTGTTTGTTTGTTTGTTGGCGAACAGTGCAGATCCTGATCAGACTGCGCGGATGCGCAGTCTGATCTGGATCTACACTGATCGTATGACCCAGTTCTCCAGTCACAGCCACAAATGTGTGGCAAATGGAGACAAATACACAGAAACTCATTAGTAGTGAATGTTTGCTTATTTGTTTGTTGGGGTTTAATGGCCCATCAACAGCTAAGGTCATTTAAGGCCGGGTCAATGGGTTTAGTAATAAATCCCATATATATTACATGTACAAGTACATGTTCAAGTACATGTACAAATGGGGGGAAAATCCCAAAATCAGAATATTTACAATAACAAAACTATATATTCAGCCCTGAAATCAGAATAATCCTGATCTGATGCCAGCTAGGTCCTCGCCACACTGGAATCACTTGGCAGTAGGATCAGTAATAATCTTACTACTATTATAATGGGCAATAACCCAATTCAACTCCCAGGTAACAAAAGAGCCAAAGATAAAAAAAAGTACCTGAGGGCCAAACAAGGCAAATCGTGATTCCTATAAGGAGAAACCCCTACCGTTAATTTACGCCGTCTCGTTCGCCCGACCACCACCCACTAGGAATTAGTAATTGAGTATTGTCACTCCATAATTTTTTAAGCAATTGGGTATTTCAAAATTTTAATTGGGTAAAATAAAATCACACTACTGTTTACACATCAACAGACCGCAATTATTGAATAGTTTTCTTCGAAATGAAAACAAGTCTTGGCATTTCATTAGAATTCTCTCCTTGGAGACAATTCTAATGAAATACCAAGACGTGTTTTCTTAGAAAATAAGAAAAATATGCTATATTTATGGTCAGTTTATTGCTGTATACAGCATGATAAAGGTACCATAAAATTGTATTGCTTTTTGATACTTGTATCTTCTGATTTCATTTGGGTTTTTGGCAATTTTAATTGAGTATTTAAGCAAATACACAGCTTATCTGGAGCTCTGTAGAGGGGTTTTACTGTTTCTGAACTTTATCGGTTTATAAATGATAAATGTGGCAGGAGAAATGGACTTATGGGTTTGCGACCAGTGTAGATCTAGATCAGCCATTAATAAAACACATGTCATGCTTCTTACAAGCAACATACAGAGGTTTTGAGCACAACAGTGTAAAGGTACATGCCCACGCAGAAGGCACAAAATGTTCTTTATAGGAATTAAATAAGTGTATAATTATGTCACTATTCCACCAGTTCTAAAAATTACGAGTGCCCGCTATACAAATATAATCATTTATGAATTATCAATTTACTGTTAGCGACGCGCGGCGGTAACAGTCTATTTTGATAATGTGCGGGGACGACGACTTTCACATCACGGCTTGCGGTGCGCATGCGCAGTATACTAGCGCCAGTAGGCTTCCCAATATCAACAAGATATCAACATGTCGAAACAAACGTCCAGGACGGAAATTGTATGAAACGGCGTCGGCCAAAAAAAGGCGAAATGTCTGAGGGACAGGCAGTACAGAGAGAGAGTGGTTAATATTGGCGACCAGATCACCAAATGGAAAGAGTTACGTGGAGATTTAGATTTGGACTCGAACAGAGATTTTTCTTCTCAACTTCCGATACTTCACTGCGCATGTCAAAGATGTGATATAATTGACCGTGTCACGTGACGCGTATTGGTAAAAATAGCATGAGGTCGGAAAATACCCTTTCTGGTCGCGGCATATAAAATGTGATTTAACACCAATTAACTCGCGCCGTAATTGAAAATAACTCGTTAGTGGGTAGACAAATGGCTCATATAAGGCATGACAGACAATGAAAAGTAGTAGTACAGTGTAACCTGCTGCGTGGGCATGTACCTTTAAGGACTCAACTGTCTGTTAAGCTAACATATGTTTTCAGCATAACAGTGTTAAGGATTTAACAGTCGGTTAAGCTAACAGGTTTTTGAACAATCGGGCCTGGGTTTATACCTTTTAATCTTTCTTCGGTGTCGGTCAACTTGCTCTGCAGTGACTTAATGTCAGCCTTTAACCTGTCTTGTAGGAGTTTCATATCTCTCCGTAATTCCTCCTCCCGACTTCGCGATTCTTGCAGCGAATGTCTGCAATTGCAATAGTCAATAACCAACAGTAAAACAGTCTTTGCTTTTTTCAGCTCAGTATTAAAGGGATTTTCAACTTTATTAGGAGTGTGATATTTGATCAGGAGCTACACTGGTCAGCATTCAGCTAAAACAAGGACATCGTTATCACTTAGACATAGAGAATAGTAGGTTAGTGCCGTGAATGGGAAAAAATATCCGGCAAGGCTCAAGAATTTCTTTATTTCTCATCAGAAGTATATGTTGTGACCACTCATTTGAACCGTCTCGCCGAGACGGTTCAAATGAGTGGTCACAACATATATTTTGATTCAGAAATAAGGAAAATAGATAGAGAACAGTAGGTTAGTGCCGTGAATGGGAAAAAAATATGCACTGTGTTGACGGGATAAAATCCCCTCTCTGGCAGCCTTGATAATAAAAGAAAGAAAGAAAACAAACTAACATTTTACCTTACAAACAAGGTGTCTTCAGTGACCTTGACCTTGGGCGGTCGGACGTGGGTCGTATGCAAAACAAAGCACAATCCATAGACACACATTGTGGCCACATATTATCAAAATCGGATACGCGGTTCATGAGTTATGAAACATGAAAGGTGTTACTAACGTGTACATGGACTAACGCTATATCCCCTCTTGCCTATCAGCGAGGGGAAAATGAAAGAGTAAAATACATCACTATGTGCCTTATCTGGAGCTATAGTCATACATTACCGTAGTTCCGTAACATAAAACATAAATACTAGTATTCAATTCTTTTTCATCTCTTATTTCTGATTGAATACTAAGCCGGGTCCATCAGAAAGCTACGGAAGCCCATTAGGGCCACTTCACTTTTTTTGAATTTCCATTTATTCAAGATGTTTTCTTGAATTTTCAAGTTCTTTTCTTCAATTTTCAAGATCTTTTCTTCAATTTTCAAAATGTTTTCTTGAATTTTCAAGTTCTTTTCTTCAATTTTCAAGATCTTTTCTTCAATTTTCAAGATCTTTTCAAGAAAAGATCTTGAAAATTCAAGAAAAGAACTTGAACATTCAAGATTTCAACTTGAATAAACAGAAATTTAAAAAAAGTGAAGTGGCCCTAATGGGCTTTTGTAGAAAGCATTACCCGGGGTCAAATATTTATTGCACTTACGCAGATCTCCAGATAAGGTTACGCACTTGTTTCAGCTGATTATTGACGCATTGATTATCAAAAGTGGGAGTACAAAAAACACTCACAGCAATGTGAAAGTGATTTTGAAATTGAGAAGTGGAAATATTGTAATAAAGTTGAACACTGTTTGCTTTTTGCAGCTCAATTAAGTAAATTTTCAACTATTTTACAATATAAATAAGTGAATAAGTAATAATACACTCAATTCAGTGAATGCATAAATTTGTTTTATGTTTTCATCATTTGTTCCCTATATATTTAATCATGACGAAAATCAATAATCCATTTGTAAAAATAAAATACGCATTTAATTGAAATCAGGGGGTACAATACTCTTTAGTCACAAAGCTTATCTGTAGCGGATTTCATCAAAATTGCTAAGCATACTTTAATATCTAGCCATGCATGTATACTTTGAGGGAGTAATCATTTATTTTTCCTTTTTCCCGAAATGCATTATTTCATATAGAACTAATGACTGCATATATTTGATGATTAAAAGTATGCAGAATTATCATACTGAATTTATTCATTATCACAGCCAAAATAAATTCAGTATAATAAAAATTAATAATTCCAGCACAAAAATATTTACACAATTCCCTAACATTTGATTGGTCCATAGCAAGTCTCTGTCCAAAATTTAATATCCCAGTAAACTCCCATGCCGAACTACTTTCTGTAACTGTCCGGCGCAGTTAAAATAATTCTTAAGAAAACGGAAAATAAACACATTTTCTTGATGAATTTATTTCAAATGCTGGAATTATAAGGAATGAATGGCCTTTTTGTGCAATTTATCGGGGATATAAACTTGGAAAAGTCGCGGGAATACTGGACGAGGCCTTAAAAAATGACAATTTTCAAAAAAAAAAGAAAGAAAAAAAAAAGAATATTTTTTTTTTGATTTCTCGAAAATTGTCATTTTTTATCGCTTAAAAATAAATTCCACAAAAAGGCCATTATTATAGTATTGGCAAGATTAGCGCAGGCGGTGATGTAACATCTTATACTTTGCAATTTTTGTGAAATCGGCTACTGGAGCTCTGGGGGCCGTTTCACTAAACTTTGTACGACTAAAATGTTCGTAAGTGCAAAATTATGATCGTCTGTAAATTGCGCATAAACAATGTGTCCGCCGTGTAAACAATTATTGAATTTACATTTATAAAGCATATGTAGCATATGCTCAATAAATGTAAATAAATCCATCCATTGAAATTTCCAAACGATCCTAAATTTGCACTTACAAACATTTTTAGTTTTGCAAAGTTTAGTGAAACGGCCCCCTGTTACCTGTGTTCACTGTCGAGTGCACTATACTGGTCTTTCACAGTGGCCAACTTCCCTTCCAGTGTCTGTATCAAACTGTCCTTCTCATTAACCGCTTTGGAGAAAAGTCTTCCATTCTCATCTCGCAACTTTTCATTCTCGAGACGCAGTTCAGCATTCACTCGTTTAATAACTCGTCTTTGAATTTGATCAATTCTTCATGGTTTGATGCCAACGTGTCAAATCGTCCATCAAGCAAATTATACTTCCTTATTTCATGGTTTAACTGGTCTTTGGCGTTATTTCTAAAGTCTTCGAGTTCTTTGTTCATCCTTTCCAGGGTTTGTGTTCTCACGATTGCTTCATCTGCTCGGTTTCTTCAAGATCATGATCAACTGACTCTGTTCATCAATACGTGAGCGAGCATTGCATTTTCTGTTTTGTCGTCTTTTTGTGTAATCCCTTTAACTTTGCCAGTGATGGGAAGTATTTCTGAACCATCCTGTAATTGTGGCATTGACTGGAGTAATGGGGCTTATGGGTCTTGTGACCTCTGTAGCTCCGGATAAATTAACACACTCGTTTAGCATGATCACGATCTTTATTGCTAGTTAGAAGCATGACTGGTATTTCATTGATAGAATTTTAAGATGTCAATTTGAAATAAGGACCCATGGGCGGATTCAGAGGGGGGGGACCCAGCACGCGCCCACCCCCCCCCCCCCCCCCCCCCCCCCCATTTGCCGGAGTAAAGATAGTTACAAGTTACAAGGCACGTTTCTACGTTCGCGTTGTGAATTTATTGTTTATTTTTGTCAAATGCCATGTATTCCATGCATTTTTCGGTCGTTGTCTTATTGTTTCAAAATTTAAACATTTTCAATCAAAAATCATGTCTAAACATACTGTGACAGCGCCTTAACGCAGGAAATGCGATGTAGAGTTCAAAAGATTTCCGGACCCCCATAGCGTTATCCTGAGCTCTGCTCGGTCTACGAACGAGCAACGCTCGTTCGATAATATAGTCAAGTATTGCAAAATAGTTACGCCCCACCTAACCCGAAATCATGGATCCGCGCCTTGTACCATCCCCCTCTATTACCTCCCTTTATTTGACTCTCCACCAACAAGCCAATGAAATTGAAGCAGCCTCATGGTTCTGGGAGAAGCTGAGAGACCGCGAGAATGTAAACGCGAGATGGCAAATAAGCGGAGAAACCTGATGTTTGGTAAGCTAACAGAATCATGATTGGTGAACAGTGCTGATCCTGATCAGACTGTGTGGGTGCACAGGCTGATCTGGATCTTCACTGGTTGCAAAACCTATAAGCCCCATCGTACAAAGTTTATAGTTGTGCATTGACCAAATACACGCTGACCAATAATAAAATGTTTTCAGGGCTCCAGATAAGGAATTAGTAATTGAGTACTGTCACTCCATCATTTCTGAAGCAATTGCATGGGTATTTCAAAATTTTAATTGGGTAAAATCAAATCACATTACACATCAACAGACAGCAATAAATTGTTGAATAGTTTGCTTGGAAATGAAAACATGTCTTGGAATTTCATTAGAATTGTCTCCATCAAATTAACAATTTGTTCCCACAGGAAACAATTCGTTCCCATGAATTAACAATTTGTTCCCTCAATTTAACAATTTGTTCCCACAGGAACGAATTGTTAATTTGTGGGAACAAATTGTTTCTTGTCGGAATGAATTGTTAATTTGATGGAACGAATGGTTAAATTGAGGGAACAAATTGTCATTTCGTGGGAACGAATTATTAATTTTTGGGAACGAATTGTTAAATTGAGGGAATGAATTGTTAATTCGTTGGAACGAATTGTTAATTGAGGGAACAAATTGTTATTTCCTGGGGACAAATTATTAACAAAAATTCATGTCCCTGCGGGACTCCGTACCGAAGCAATATGAAAATATCTGTCTTGAATATATTTAACAATATGTATATGCTAATTCGTACATACTACATAGAGAGCTCCAGATAATGTGCGTATTGACATATTGTACACTCACAGCAATGTGAAAATAACCCTAGTCAAAATACAGTAATAAAAGTGTTTGCTTTTTACAGCTCAATTAAGTGATTTGTTTCAATTTGTTCCCTATTTAATAGGGAAGAAAATCAATAATACAATTTGTAAAAGTAAAATATGCATTGAATTTGAATATGGGGGTATAATACTCTTTAGATACAAAACTTCTCTGGAGCTCTGTATATATAACATTAATAGACCACAAGCGATATAAATAAACAATCAGTAATATTCAGTCATCCGATTACTGATAGTAATTTTGCTGTCTAATTCCCAATACTAACACTATCTATGACTGTGACTGGAGAAATGGGGCTTATGGGTTTGCGCGACCGTGTAGATCCAGATCAGGATCTAAACTGTTCGCCATCACATCAAAGAAACACCCGTCATGGTTCCAACAAGCAGTATACATTGTTATCAGACAACAAGAGTGTGCTATTTGATCAGGAGCTACACTGGTCAAAAATCACATACGCCCCATTTATCCACTCACAGCCACATATAGTGGTACAACATACCTTTCCTTTATCACTAGATGGCTGTGTGTCACCATCAGCATGGTCAGGATGGCTCGCCATCTGTCCGTTGATTTGTACAGAATATTCCATGATGGCCAATTTATGTACACCTATTCACTTTGTGGTGCTGTTACAATAACCATCAAACAAAGCAGCTGAATCTGATTCCATCATCAGAGCTCCAGATAAGTTTTGTGTCTAAAGCTTACTATTTCAGATCTGATTCGCATTTTAGCAGTTCAATGTGACATATTTAAGATATTTTCCATCTGAAAAAAATATTACTATTATAAAAGTAATACCAACTAATAATTTGGAAACAACTTTTACCATTGTAGAAGATTTAGAAAATAATTGTTTGCGTTTACAGAAAATGGACACCATCTTAACTTTTACATGTCGAATTTGCCTGCCACTGACAGGGTCACGTGTTGATTCTAGCTTAAATTAACTTTATCAGGTTATCTACATATATATATGTAAATTTGTGTCAAAATTACTTGAATATATTATTTTCAAAATATTAACTCATTTCATTGTAGAAACTCTTTAACAATTAACTGCTAAAGTGTGAATCAGATCTGATTCGCTATTCTGCAGAGGAATCCTATGAGTGTAAAAGTGACTCTGCCTACGGACAGTACGGGAGTAGACATAGCGCTATGGCTTTACTACCGTTATTATAGCAAAGTAAATAATAAGTGATAAAAGTCAGATAATGAAAAATAGAAGTTAAACATGATATAGAGACATGGCATGTTAGTCTATTACGGGAGTAGATTGCAAGTTACTGTTCGCAACTGGGCCTAGCCTACTACTGTACTAGACTAATTCTGGAAGTCGGCGTGACGTATCACTAGTCACGTGACCCGATGTGTTTGGGGGTAAGTCGATATATTTTGCTCTAAAATACATAATTTTTATTCTACAATATGTAGTGTTCGGTGTGGTGTTTGTGGACATTGATCGGCCCTCCGGTTAGCTCAGTTAGGTAAGGTAAAGGCGCCAGTGCTAGTGATTACGGGGGCTAGTGGGTTCAAACCCCAACATCGGGCGACACTTTTTCCCCTTAGAAATACTTCAATGGTGTCAGAAGTAAACAGGATTGTGCCTGGGTGTACTTTGGGTTGCAGGCTATACTCCTCATGAAGCTGTGAGGTTGATGCCTGGTTCCCAAATATAAGAAGGGGAGGAGTGTAGTGTTCGGTGTGGTGTTGAGACATGATCGCCCGGTTAGCTCAGTTGGTAAGAGCGCCGTGCTAGTGTTACGGGGGTCGTGGGTTCAAACCCCACATCGGGCGACACTTTTTCCCCTTAGAAATACTTCAAATATTTCACATTTAGAACTACGAAAATACTAAATGGTGATAAGAATATTTTTTAAACACCATTTAACATTATAAATCTGCATTTAACTTTGATTTAGCGATTGTAATTTAGTTGTATGAAGTGTTCAAAAATGATTAAATTATATAGGAAACGGGTCAGATTTCCCCCTGCGATACTCGACGGGAGATGATTATAGCCTGCAGGTGCGTGAAATGGACGAAGTCCGACTTCCAGAATGGAGGATTCAGAATAAATTCAAGCCATCATATTAGAGCACTCAAATGTCGACTATACTAAGAAGAATAACCAGGGCATTATGCTTAAAATATGACCTACAGATTCAGGTAACATTCAGGTACCAACATTTAGTAAAGCCTAATCAAGGTATAAATCCGACAAAAGGCATAGTCCGATTACTGGGTTTTATGGAGCTGCCACACTTTAATTAACGCTACATTCTGCTTCTGATCGGCACATGTTACACAATTGTACCTGACTTATTTGAATATTATTAGATCTTTACGTTTAAACCAGTGACAATAACTACAAATATTGCAATTAATGAAGAAAATTAAATTTGTAAAAAGTTATTTTCATTGACAACGAACCGGAAATGACCCTAGCACCTGACATAGTAAAACGTCGAACGGCTAAAATGTGGGACAACATGTATGTATGTATATGCAGCAAATTCTAAAAACATTTATTGCGAGATTTGCACCAAATTTTTATACCATTTGTGCAAATTGTTCCCCGACAAAAAAATAATTGAAATAAAGTGTATTTTGTCAGATAGACAAGGGCCCGTGATTATAAAACTTTATGATCACATTCTTGAAAGTGCGAATCAAGAATTTGAATTATTTAGAGAGAAACATAAAATATTTTGAGATTTTTCTATTATTATTTTCATAATATACCATATTTATGAAATATTTTGCATATATATATGTATAAAAATTATACCATATTTTAGCTTATTCAATTCCCTTTATGTTTCTCACAGGGTTTGATAATATTATATTATCTCTATATGACTATCTGTTGTTGTGACGTTAAACTCTTAGTAGTATATAGGGAGTTAAAATGATACCACCAACCTACACACCACCCCTACGCTCCATCTACAGTCCCACACCCCACGAATGTGTGTATAAACTGAAAAGACAAAAAGTGCGGACCACCTAACAGAGCTAAGTTAGACAACTGTGTACTTTCTAAAGCGGGTCGTCCTTGTCAGAGTTGTCTCTCTTATACCATACAGTTGTTTGGTCAGAGCCAAGTTAGACAACTGTGTACTTCTAAAACGGGTCGTCCTTGTCCGAGTTGTCTCTCTTATACCATTTGGTCAGATTAATTAATTAATTAATTATTTAATTAATTATTTAATTATTATATTTGCTAACATATAGGAAGTATGAAAATATTAATTAATTATTTAAAACTGAACACCCCTATTATTATATAAGGATATGATAATTAATTAATTAATTAAATTAATTAATTAATTATTTAAAACTGAACACCCCCTATTATTATATAGAAAATATAATAATTTTAAAACTGAACACCCCCTATAATTAATTAATTAATTAATTAATTATTTAAAAAAAAGTATATTTGCCAACATATAGGAAGTATAAAAATATGCCTGCAAGAAATTTCTTCCGACAAAGAAAAATGAGAAAAGTTATGGATGAGAAAATTATTCCGCCTCAACAGATTAGCGGTGTAGAAAAGCTTCATATAACTACAGATCAACTTCGAAAACAAGCGGACGATCTCAACATACCATACAGTAAACGCCTAAGAGTTCCTGGGTTGACAAAACTAATAAAATTTCCAGCTAAAGATACGAAAACTAGTAGTTATTCAAACATTGAGTTAAACCACGGTTTAAACCAAGGCTTAAAACAAGATTTGAAAATGTTGCCACAAGTTGAAAAACTCAGAGCAGAAGCCTCATCGCTAGGGTTGACATACAGTAAACGCCTAAGAGTTCCAGGGTTGACAAAACTCTTGAACGAGGCTAAAAACACAGCTTTCACGACTAGGTTTACCAGGGCCTACAAGCGAGGTGCCTTCAATAATATAGACAATGCTGATAAAGTTGGGCATATACTTGCGGAAGAGAGTGTTATGAGTCTGCGTGCCAATGCTATCGCGCAGAGAAAGACCCCACATAAAGTGGTGTCGAAGTTGAACCGAAAGTTGGTGAACGCAATAGCCGACGAAGGTGAGAAGATATTAGGCAGCCACCACGAAAGTAAGGAACGGGTGGAGAAAGGTAAGAGAAACATAGAGCTTTCTTTTCGTAAGGGTATAGACGGGACAATATCTGAAAGGATAGTTGACAAGTTGGCTCCGATGCTGACGAGCAACTTCTATCTGAGATACTCTTTTTCTTACAAGCTAGCACATATAGAGGAGAAAGACAGTCGTGGTAGAGCGAAAACTATAATATTTCACAAAAACCTCGGAGGTAGAAAATGGATGAGTTCTTACGAGGAGGTATGTACATGGGTGAAGAGACAAGAAGAAACTCGTATGAACCTGGATAAGATAGACAGACCAAACACGAAATGGACGTTTGTCCGGTGGGTAGACGTATTCGTAAAACTATTTTTAGGTGATAGGAGGGAATTCGAAGACACAGGGTTAGCCTCAACAGTAGCATCCGGAGGACCTCTTCCGGATTGGTTGAGGAACAAGAAGGGTATGTACGCGTTAGATAAATACAACGACGATTTGTGTCGTTTCAGATGTCTAGCTATTCATTTGGAAGATGTTCGAGCGGACAGGTGTTGTGATAAGGCACGAAGCATGGCTAACGTGTATTTCGCGAAAAACAAGAAAACCGCGAGAGGACCGGTTCCTTTTGAGGACATGAAGAAAGTGGAGGAATGTTTCAGTGTAGGAATAGAAGTGTACGAGCCAACGGAAGAAGGAGTGTGGTATTTGAGAAAGACACCAGCACACTACGAGGAGGTAGGAGAGAAGAAGGTGACAATAGGATTGTTAAAAAACCACGCGTTCCTCGTGACAAACATAAAGAATCTAACAAAAATCTACTGTTGCTACGACTGCAGACAGAGATTCACCAACGCCAGCAACATGAAGAGGCACGCAGCAACATGCATGAGGGTATAGACCGTAGTCGTGTGCAAAGGTAAGATGATAGACAGACCAATGTCCGCGTTTGAAAAAGCCTTCTACCCATGATCGCACGCCAGCAAAATGTCGATAGACTGGATAAAATCTTTAGAAGTCAACATCACATACACACGCCAGGTGCGGACTACGGAGGAGAAAGGTGGATTGCAGGGGCTCCGGTCGACGGATACTGCAGGGAGACAAATACCGTGTACCAATTCCACGGTTGTCACTGGCACGGATGTCCACTCCACACAAGGCGCATGGGTAAAAAGTATCAACAAACTCTCGATAGGGACGCGGCAATAATCTCAGCCGGATACACACTCGTGGTTATTTGGGAGTGTGACTATAATTCACGAAATCATCCACAAGTAGAACAGACGGTCCCGGAGACAGTGTAGTACCCGCACCAAATAATGTACGACTTTGAAGCTTACCTAGACGTCAACGTAGGGGAGGTAAAAACTCGAGACCTAGAGTACGAGGTTGCCCACATTCCGATAAGTGTTTCAGTAGGCGACAGTCTCTCAGGAACGACAACACACATTTGCGAGAGAGATCCTGAAGTTTTGGTATCAAATTTCTTGAGGGAGTTGAAAATCAGAGGTAAAAATATAAAAAAACGATGTGCACCGCAAATACATGCCGACTGATATGGACAAACTCCCGGAAACACAAGTCAAAGCTATAAAGAGGTGGATAGAACAGGTTCCCGTGGTAGGATTCAACTCTAGTAGATACGACATAAACCTGATAAAGAAACCTCGTTGGGAAACTGGCTGACACAACCGATAAAGTTATGGTAGGTAAGAAGACAAACACGACGATATTTCTCATTCACTCCGGAATTCAGGTTTCTAGACATTGCTCTGTACATGGGACCCGGAACTAGTTATGACCAGTGGATCAAGGCATACGACTGCTCGATGCACAAGTCTTTCTTTCCCTACGAGTGGTTCGACTCACCAGAAAAGTTGGACTACGATGGTTCACCACCCATCGAACACTGGTATTCCAAACTGCGAGGCGGATACCTTATTACAGAGAGTGAGCTAGAAGTGTGCAACGCGATCTACAAAGAGAAAAACATGAAAACTTTCGCGGACTGGCTGCGATACTACAACGACCTGGACGTCGCACCGTTCTTGGAAGCGGTGGGGAAAATGTGTAACTTTTACAAAGACAGAGGAGTGGATATTCTTAAAGACGCAGTAACGCTACTCGGTGTTGCTCTGCAATATTTGTTGCGAGGAACCATCAAGGAGGATGTGAAAAGCTACAGAACCAAAGAAAACGCCGCCGCATATGCAAAATGTCCAGCAATGTACGCACACGAAAAGGAAACTTACAACATGCTGCAGGGAGCTCTTGTCGGAGGACCGTCTATAGTGTTTTCGAGATACGCGGAAGCGGGAGTATCTAACATCCGCACGGATAAAAATAAGAAATGCGGAGCGGTGCTCGGTTACGACGCTAACGCACTGTACCTGTCGACTCTGAAGAAAGTGATGCCTTGCGGTAAAGAGATCATCCGACACGCTGGAGAACCTACAAACCAGATGGTCGTGGACAGATTCTCGCAAAGAATTTTGAAGTCCGAGTGGTTCGGATTTGCCGAGGTAGATATCGAGGTGCCGAAAAATTTACGAAAACACTTTTCGGAGATGTCGCCGCTGTTCACAAACAGGGTTGTTAAAGAAGAAGAGGTTCCAGAGCACATGTTGGATTACCTAGAGAATACAGGTAGGAACAGGGGAGACGGTAAGAAACTAGTGGGAACTCTGTCTATAGACAAGACGTTGCTGTACGCGCCGCTACTGAAGTGGTACCTGCGACACGGATTAGAGACAACTGCTGTGTACAGAACTTTGAATTACCAAGAAGGAAAGCCGTTCGAATGGTTCGTAGACGAAGTAACCGCAGCACGTAGAACAGGAGATGTCGACAGTAGCAAGGCCGTTGTCGGCGAGATATTCAAGTTGGTGGGCAACTTTTGTTGCGGAAAGATGATCGAATGTTCCGAGCGCCATCTAAACACAACGTATACTAACAACGAGAGCTGCGTTGACAAAGCATTGAGATCCGCATTCTTCGAAGATATCGAGGAGATTGGAGACGCTTACGAGATATCTAGCAGGAAACCGAGAGTAGTAATGACTAGACCGTTTCACTGTGGGATAGAAGTTTATCAGTTCGCAAAGTTGAGGATGTTGGAGTTCTACTACGACTTTCTAGATAAATACGTTGACCGAAGCGATTTCGAGTTGATACAGATGGATACAGACAGTATGTATATAGGAATTTCCAGCAACAGCCTGGATTCTATAATAAAGTCGGATATGATTGACTCTTTCGAAAGAGAGAAACGAGATTGGATAGCTTGGGATAAGTGGAGCAACCGCGAACCAGGACTCTTCAAGATGGAGTTCTACGGACACCGAGCCATTGCCTTGTCTAGCAAGTGTTATATTGTCGAAAAAGTTCCCAAAAAAGGAAGTCGGGAAGTAGAAGACAAAAAAATTAAACCGGATGATTTTATGAAACATTCCGCCAAAGGTATGTCCAAGAGAACAAACAGTCTGAACTGGGATAGATACAAGAAAGTGTTGGAGGGTGGTCTAGACATTGGGAAAAAATTCAGGGGTTTCGGAATGAACAGTGGAGTCATGAAGACTTACTCGCAGACAAAGTTGGGACTATCCGCGTACAACGATAAGAGGAGGGTGTTACCCGACGGTATCCACACGGAACTGTAGATGTAATAAAATGAATCAAGATATAAATTACTATGTAATTTAAATTTTGAGAAATTTAACTAGAACAACCAGCACCTATAAACATCAACTCTATTGGTATGATTGGCGCTGGGAGTGTAGAAATCAGCAGATGAGAATGCCATCCGGAGACAGCTGGGTGTCAGAAGGCACCGCAAGAAGTTCTTCGCGAACAAACCCGCGCGATGGACCATCATCCAAATAGTAGAGCACAGGCTCATCGGGTTTGGTAATAGATCGATCTAGATGATATACATTGAGAGACCACACGGGATCAGTCGCGCGGCGGCGACCACCTTCGAGCTCTCCCGGTTGATAGAGGTACCGGACAGCAACATCCGATGGAAGCCGTTTCTCCGCTAAACCAACGGGTCGCCCGCACGAGACGGCGGATGGTTTGTGCGCCACCATTTTCGCCTTGATGGCATCTACGGGCTTCTTACTGATCACTCTGGTCATCTCGCCATTCAGTGCGGAGACCACGGCGGGCAGCCTGCTCACCCTCGTGAATGAGGGTCTACAAGCTCTTTGGCATATTGGTGTCCGAACATCCTCTCAGCCAGGGTTCGATTGAACCGCTCCACGATCCCTTGGTCCCGGTGGATGTTGACGCGGCCGCGTCTGACAGAAACGTCGTTTTTAGCCAATATATGAGAGACCGTGCCCATGAACTAACGGCCGGGATCGACCTGGAGAAGATTCGGCCATTTGAGAGGACTCCTGTTATATATTCGGGAAAGAGCCTCAGCCACCTCCTTAGACTCTTTAATGGCCAACGGCTCAGCCCCCTTATAGCGACTCGCTACGTCAACGATTGTCAGTGCGTACTTGTACGTCTTGCGACCGACGCGATCGTGAGGGAGAAATAGGAGGTCTGCTAGGTGGACTTCGTTCGGCACCGGCACGTCGAATTTCGGGCGCGGAATATTGTGAGGCGCGGGTAAATAGATCTGCCAGATGGCCTGCTTCTTGAGCCATTCCTTGGCTGCGTTTTCGGAAACCTTGGTCGCCGCCGCGAGGTTCTTGATGGCTGCGAGTCCCTTCCAGTAGCCGCGGGGGCTGTAGTATGGTAACAAGCTTGTGCGTGTCCATCGTATGCGAGGTTTTCTAGTATGGCGAACAATCTCCAACATGCCCTCGCCACATCGTCCGGTAACTGCGTCGTCGATATTAAATGTTTGTTGGAAGTTTCGCTGCAGCTGCCGGTTAGGTTACCCCAATTCTTCCAATCGCGATTGAATTGGAGCGGGAACTCGGAGAAATCTAACCTCTGCTTTGCGAAAATGGTGGCCGCTTTTTCGTCCTCGCGCCATGTCTCTAGAGAATCTTGGGCCAGACGGATCAGACCCTTTGCACCAGCTAAACGGTGTTTAAGTGCCGTGTAGCCTACATCGATCAAAGCGTAATAAAGCTCGTCAACTAACATCGTTCTATATATATATATTATTTAAAAACTTTTTTAAATAATTATTGCTTATTGCTTTTGCTTATTGCTTTTCCAATATAGTAGCTGACGAGACCTGCCGCACCCATTCCCACGACAATGAACTCGATCTCGTGGTCTTTTTGGGCCTCTGACGGTACATAGAAATTTGAAAGTTGGGGCTCGGGATCCATCAGTGCGAGAATTTTCTTCGGATATGCCAGCTTGTATTCGCGCATGGCTTCGTCAACGTTCCGGAAAGTTTGCACGGCGTGACTCTCGCGGCGAAGCTCTTCGTTGATCCAGTCCACACGGGCGGTTCGTTTTTCCACCCATGCTTCCTTTGCGATATTGAGTTGTTCTGTAGCTAAATCGTGACGCTTGTTCTCCTCATCCGATTCTGTTCCTATTAACGAGAATAAATAGTTGCTACCGCCAAACGCCCCTGCGCTCACGACTGCACCAACCAGCATTAGTCCGATCGTAGCCATTTATTTCCATATATTTGCAGGTAGAATTTCAGCTTTTAATTAGATAATTTCGAGTCCAAACTGCGGCGGCTACATCTAAGGTCACGAACCCTACGTCTCTCACGGTCATATCCAATTTGGGAGCGGACCCTCCGAAGGCCATCTTTGATATTCGAGCATATCCGACAGTGAGACCCGTTATCACCATGGCGTGATAAACAGTATTCACTATCATTTTACCATTCTTTTCAGCCATTATATTTATTGATTATAAAAGGGATCGCGTTTAATGTTTAAATGGGGCGAATCCAATTGCGATTGGTGTTTCGTAACTTTCTTCGGAACCGCCTCCAACATGCTCGGGTTCAACAGAGTTGAGGTTGGGGGTTGTCTCGAAAGGTATTTCCACACACACACGGTGCCCACAACTGCCAGACCACCACCAACAACCCACGAGATGATTTTCCAATCAGGTTCAACAATGTTGAGGTAATAGGGGGTAGGAGCTACAGCACTCCCCGATTGCTCTTCTGATTGGCTTTGGGGTGTCGCGATCCCCGATTGCAACGACTGTTTGGCCTCTCGAAGCTCGGCGAGTATTTTATCTTGTTTAATTTTTCGGGTAGCAGCCGCTGTCCGCCCAGCTACCTGACTTTTTGGGTTTTTGTGTCGTGCAATTGGAGGATCAATCGGAAGAGCAATCGGGTTCAACAGTGTTGAAGCAATCGGGGATTGCGGTTCCGTCACTCTCGCAGGTGCGTCTTGTGTCATCATTTATAATATTAGAGCTTAGTTTGTGGGCATATATGTCCAAATTGACAGTGTTTAGCCGTGGTCAACGCGGTTGTCAGCGGAGCTAAGTACATTCCAAACTTGTGATAAATTGAGCAGCAGGCCGTTCTAAGAGTGTGTCCTACAAAAGGGTCAGTCTCTAGATCACCAATCAACCCCGCAGTGTCAGTTATAGGGAGAATTGCACTGACAGTGGTAGGATCTGAAGGGTAGGTTGCGACTAAAATCATCAAATATCCCGATCGTCAACATGAGGACCGGAAAACCCCTAGCGCTGAAAACCATTGCTGGACGCCGGGGCGGTGGCCAAATCATAAAGAACGAACTAGGATTCGTAGATTGGGCGCGTGGTAACACAATTATGCCGACCCGAGCTGTAGAATCCCTACAGTCTACCGACAAAACGATGGCGAAGACGGCCGCCGCGATAGAAACGATCGAGCTCAGCGAGCTCCCTCGTGTAGCCACCGACGCTATTCGCACAATGGAGATCAACGAAAACGAAATAGATGGAATACTCAACTTCGACCAAGGGTCGAACGATGACCCACCGCTACCTCTTCGCGAACTCCGAGGCATCAATAAGGCTCTGCAAACAGTTCCAGTCTCCTGGCTAGATATGCCGGAAAGGTGGCTGCAGCGCTGCCAGGGCTGATCGGGAGTGTCGTCTCCTGCTTGTTATCTACATTATCAAAAATGGCCGGATGGCTCGCCGAAAATGCTTGGGCTTTAATCGTGGCGATCGCCAGTCTTCTACTATTCTCCGCCCGAGAGTTCCTAAAACCAAAGCGCGAGTAGTACGATCACCACGAGGGTGACGACGAGCCCTAATTTCTCCTCCTCGTGGGTTGTTGGTGGTGTATCCGATTCATGACTTGGTGGTGCAGAGGTGGAACTTGGTGGTGTATCCCATTCATGACTTGGGGATGCGGAGGTGGAACTTGGTGGTGTATCCGATTCATGACTTGGGTGTTCTGGGGTGGGTTTTTGTGATTTTATGACACCCGGGTTCATGTTCGCGTTGTAGCCGATTTTTTGATCGGCTGTGGCGATTAGGATCTTATTATTGTAACCGTCAACCGGGTCGTCTCGTAGTATCATATTGCTCGGCGCGCTATAAAGACCTGTTCCAAATTTATAGTTTAATGGGGTTCTGGCATTCTGCAAAACGTCTTGATACCGCCTGATCGCATCCGGGAGGTGCACCGGTCTGGTTATTGCGTCCTCGACATTTGCCAAGAACTGTTTTTGCGCGTCAAACGCCTTCCCGTCTCCTATTATAGAAGTGCGCACTTGCCCCTGTGTGCCGAGGATGGCCCAGACGTATGTGCGAATGGAGTCGTTGAGGCGAATAACTCCAACCCTGGTTGAACCCCACCCTTCCCCCTATCCAAAATGAAAGTCCCCAAGCCGGTGTCGACATGTTCGCGTTGTTCTATGTAGTCGACAGGCCGACCGACCGACCGACCGACCGACCGACCGACCGACCGACCGACCGACCGACCGACCGACCGACCGACCGACCGACCGACCGACCGACCGACCGACCGACCGACCGACCGACCGACCGACCGACCGACCGACCGACCGACCGACCGACCGACCGACCGACCGACCGACCGACCGACCGACCGACCGACCGACCGACCGACCGACCGACCGACCGACCGACCAATCAATCGATTAATTAATAATGATCTCTAGTTATATGAAGCTTTTCTACACCGCTAATCAGTTGAGGCGGAATAATTTTCTCATCATTTTTTCTTCGTCCGAAGCAATTTCTCGCAGGCATATTTTTATACTTCCTATATGTTAGCAAATATACTTTTTTTTAAATAATTAATTAATTAATTATTTAAATAATTAATTATTATATTTTCTATGTAATAATAGGGGGTGTTCAGTTTTAAATAATTAATTAATTAATTAATTAATTATTATACCCTTATATAATAATAGGGGTGTTCAGTTTTAAATTATTAATTAATATTTTCATACTTTCTATATGTTAGCAAATATAATAATTAAATAATTAATTAAATAATTAAATAATTAATCTGACCAAATGGTATAAGAGAGACAACTCTGACAAGGACGACCCGTTTTAGAAGTACACAGTTGTCTAACATGGCTCTGACCAAACGACTGTATGGTATAAGAGAGACAACTCTGACAAGGACGACCCGCTTTAGAAAGTACACAGTTGTCTAACTTGGCTCTGTATTCTATAGGTGGTCCGCACTTTTTGTCTATTCAGTTTATACACAAATTCGAGGGGTGTGGGACTGTAGATGGAGCGTAGGGGTGGTGTGTAGGTTGGTGGTGTCATTTCAACTCCCTATATACTACTCTCTTTCCCTTTTCAATATGCCCCCTGCCGTCTGTATATGACTTTAGCTGTTGCTGGGATGTTAAACCCTTTCCCTTTTCAACATACCCCCTCCCGTCTCTATGTGACTTTAGCTGTTGCTGCGACGTTAAACCCTTTCCCTTTTCAACATGCCCCCTCCAGTCTCTATATGACTTAAGCTGTTGCTGGGACGTTAAACCCTTTCTCTTTTCAACATGCCCCTCCCGTCTCTATATGACTTTAGCTGTTGCTGCGACGTTAAACCCTTTCCCTTTTCTTTTAACATGCCCCCCTCCAGTCTCTATATGACTTTAGCTGTTGTGGGGAGTTAAACCCTTTCCCTTTTCAACATGCCCCTCCCGTCTCTATATGACATTAGCTGTTGCTGCGACGTTAAACCCTTTCCCTTTTCAACATGCCCCCCTCCAGTCTCTATATGACTTTAGCTGTTGCTGGGACGTTAAACCCTTTCCCTTTTCAACATGCCCCCCTCCAGTCTCTATATGACTTTAGCTGTTGCTGGGACGTTAAACCCTTTCCCTTTTCAACATGCCCCTCCCGTCTCTATATGACATTAGCTGTTGCTGCGACGTTAAACCCTTTCCCTTTTCACATGCCCCCCCCTCCCTCTCAGTCTACTGGTCCTATATGTTTCTTTAGCTGCCCCCCTTGCTGGGACGTTAATTAAAAAACCCTTTCCCTTTTCAACATGCAACGTTTCTACGTAAAACCCTCCCTTTTATGACCCCATAGCTGTTGCTGGCGTTACCCGTACTTACCTGCTCACAAATGCCCCCCTCAGTATCTATAGACTTAGCTGTTGCTGGGACGTTAAACCTTTCCTTTTCAACATGCCCCCTCCAGTCTCTATATGACTTTAGCCCCCCTGTGCTTTGACGTAAACCCTTTCCCTTTTCAATATGTCCCCCTCCAGTCTCTATATGACTTCAGCTGTTGCTGGAACGTTAAACCCTTTCCCTTTTCAACATGCCCCTCCCGTCTCTATATGACATTAGCTGTTGCTGCGACGTTAAACTCTTTCCCTTTTCAACATGCCCCCCTCCAGTCTCTATATGACTTTAGCTGTTGCTGGGACGTTAAACCCTTTCCCTTTTCAACATGCCCCCCTCCAGTCTCTATATGACTCGATTTAGCTGTTGCTGGGACGTTAAACCCAATTTCCCTTTTCAATATGTCCCCCCTCCAGTCTCTATATGACTTTCAGCTGTTGCTGGAACGTTAAACCTTTCCCTTTTCAATGCCCCCCTCCGTCCTCTATGACATAGCCCTCGACGTAAACTCTCCCTTTTCAACATGCCCCCTCCAGCTCTATATGACTTTAGCTTGTTGCTGGACGTTAACCCTTTCCCTTTTCAACATGCCCCCTCCGTCTCTATATGACATTAGCTGTTGCTGGGACGTTAAAAAACCCTTTCCCTTTTCAAACATGCCCCCCTCCAGTCTCTATATGACTTTATCTGTTGCTGTTGCTGTCCCTCACTTAAACCCTTTTTGCCCTCTTAAACAATGCCCCTCCAGTCTCTATATGACTTTAGCTGTTGCTGGGACGTTAAAACCCTTTCCCTTTTGGGCAACTCCTGTAAACTATGCTTTCAGCTGTTGCTGGGAACGTTAAACCCTTTCCCTTTTCAACATGCCCCTCCCGTCTATATGACATTTAGCTGTTGCTGCGACGTTAATCTTTCCCTTTTCAACATGCCCCCCTCCAGTCTCTATATGACTTTAGCTGTTGCTGGGACGTTAAACCCTTTCCCTTTTCAACATGCCCCCTCCCGTCTCTATGACTTTAGCTGTTGCTGGGACGTTTAAACCCTTTCCCAACATGCCCATCCACATGCCCCCTCTATTGACTAGCTGTTGCTGGGACGTTAAACCCTTTCCCTTTTCAACATGCCCCCTCCGTCTCTATATGACTTAGCTGTTGCTGACGTTAAACCCTTTCCCTTTTCACATGCCCCCTCCGTCTATATGACTTTAGCTGTTGCTGGGACGTTAAATCCCTTTCCCTTTTCAACATGCCCCCTCCAGTCTCTATATGACTTTAGCTGTTGCTGGGACGTTAAACCCTTTCCCTTTTCAACATGCCCCCTCCAGTCTCTATATGACTTTAGCTGTTGCTGGACGTTAAACCCTTTCCCTTTTCAACATGCCCCTCCCGTCTCTATATGACATTTAGCTCGTTCTCCCTTTTAATACTGCGACGTTAACCCTTTTCCCTTTTCAACATGCCCCCCTCCAGTCTCTATATGACTTTAGCTGTTGCTGGGATGCCCCCCTTACTTTCCCTTTTCTAACACTGCTCCAGTCTCTATATGACTTCAGCTGTTGCTGGAACGTTAAACCCTTTCTCAAATTTTCAACATGCCCCTCCCGTCTCTATACAACTTTAGAAACTGTTGCTGATGTAACTTCTTTCTCTTTTCAACATGCCCCCTCCCGTCTCTATACTTTAGCTGTTGCTAGTTAAACCCGCCCCCTGTCTGACGTAACGTTAAAATTTCTCTTTTCAACATGCCCCTCCAGTCTCTATACAACTTTAGCTGTTGCTGGGACGTTAAACCTTTCCCTTTTCAACATGCCCCTCCCGTCTCTACTGTATATGACTAGCTGTTGCTGGAACGTTAAACCCTTTCCCTTTTCAACATGCCCTTAATCCTGGCTACCACCACATTATAGATGAGGCTGGGAAGTCATAAGAAGGACAACATATTTGGTTCCCTCACAACTCATCATTTATTCAAGAATACTTCCATCCACATACTTTAATACATTGTACAAGGCATATGGACCACCAGCTGAGAATATAAATATTTGTTTTACCATAACCTTTTTTTCAGGCGACTCTATGCACAAATGAGATCAGAAGAAATACAATACAAATCTACGATTAAATTGTGTTTTACTAATCTGTCTCAGAGCTCCAGATAAGGAATTAGTAATTGAGTAGTGTCACTCCATCATTTCGTGAGCAATTGGGTATTTGAACATTTTAATTGGGTAAAATGAAATCACACAACTGTTTACACATTAACAGACAGCAATTATTGAATAATTTGCTTCGAAATGAAAACAAGTCTTGGCATTTCATTATAATTGTTTCCTTGGAGACAATTCTAATGAAATACCAAGATGTGTTTTGATGGAAAATAAGAAAAATATGCTATATTTGTGGTCTGTTTATATTGTTTTCTGCAGCATGATAAAGGTACCGCAAAATTGTTATTGCTTTTTGATACTCGCTACTTCAGATTTAAATTGGGTTTTTGGCAATTTTAATTGGGCATTTAAGCAAATACACAGCTTATCTGGAGCTCTGCTGTCTTATCACTTTGTGCACATATCTGATCCAGTGCCTAAATAATTTATGATGTAACAAATATCTACACTGGCTTAAAACACAGGCATTCGGCGTGTTTCGGTTTACATCGGTATAACTCTAATATAAAGGCTTCCGACTTTGGTCGGACATGACCTCGTATCATAACAGATTCCGCGATTTTATTAACGCTAATGCGACTATTTTGGAGGAAAGTGCACATGTTCATTTGAGAATTATTGTTATCTTGCTAAAATAACATAGTTCAAACATATTTATTACAGCTCCTTTTCCTAGGTCGGACACAACCTCGTATCATAACAAGTTAGAAGCCTTGTTCATATAGTAGAGTTATACCCATGATAGCCAAAACACGCCGAATGCCTGTGGCTTAAAAGGCACTTTTTGTTTGTCAGCCGGGGGTGGGGGCGTATGTGACCCAAAATGGCCCTTCAGTAAATGTGGCTGTGACTGGAGAAATGGGGCTTATGGGATTTGTGACCAGTGTAGCTCCTGATCATGTAGCACACTCCTGTAACCCGACGCCGACCTGTACTATTTATTAGAAGCATGACCGGTGTTCCATTGATGGAATGGCGAACAGTGCAGATCCTGATCAGATTGCACGTTTGCGCAGGCTGATCTGGATCTACACTGATCGTATGACCCAGTTCTCCAGTCACAGCCACAAATGTGTGGCAAATGGAGACAAATACACAGAAACTCATTAGTAGTGAATGTTTGCTTGTTTGTTTGTTAGGGTTTAACGGCCTATCAACAGTTTTCATTTAAGGCCGAGTCAATGGGTTTAGTACTAAATCCCATATATTACCTGTACAAGTTCATGTACATGTACAAATGGAGGGAAAATCCCAAAATCAGAACTGAATATTTACAATGAAAAATCTATATATTCAGCCCTGAAATCAGAATAATCCTGATCTGATGCCAGGTCCTCGCCACACCAGAATCACTTGGCCCCTCCCAAAAGCAATAGGATCAGTAATAATGTTACCACTTTTATAATGGGCAATAACCCAATTCAACTCCCAGGTAACAAAAGAGCCAAAGATAAAAACGTACCCGAGGGCCAAACCAGGAAAATCGTGATTCTATGAGGAACCCCTGCCGTTAATAGTGAAACCGGGCAATACTGGTCCAATCCGGAGAGGATCCACTGACTGCCAGTTACTGTAATACCTTCAGTATTGCGATACCGGCATCTGTATATGCCTGCTGTGCATTGAATTATTTGCGGTGTAGTAACCAAACATTCACAACATTTCACAATGGGCCATTTTGGATGAATGGATGATTATACTTATTACATATGTACATACATGTAGTCACTGTGGGTAACATAATTCACACAAATGTAACCCTTTCAACTGGAATGGATTTTGATTTCCGACCAATCCAATTGTCACAAAATGATTTTCAGACTCGTACATTTATGAAAAGGGTGCGTTAAAATATGAAAATTTCTTGCAAAAAGTGCAGATCCCGGCTCATCTGGATCTACACTGTTTGCAAACGCCCCTATAGAGGTCTGTAGTGTTGAAAGGGTTAATCATTTAACAGTGCCCCTACCTACATCATACTAAATCATCCAGGCAAGTGCCCCCCTAGCCCTCCACTGTAAAGATAGTAAGGCCTGAAACGTATTGTGCTGCGGGTCACACAATTGTATAGAAATTCAGAGCTCCAGATAAGTTTTGTATCTAAAGAGCATTATACCCCCAGATTTCAAATTCAATGCATATTTTACTTTTACAAATGTATTATTTATGTTCTTTCTTATTTAATAGGGAACAAATGATAAAAAAAAAGAAAAAAAAAGAAGAAATTCACTTATTTGCACTGCAAAAAGCAAACGCTTTTTTTTGCAGCTCAACTAAGTAAATGTTCAACTTTATCACAGTATTTACACTACTCAATCAAACTCAATGCATATTCTCACATTGCTTTGAGTATTTTGTACTCGTCGTAAATAAGTGCGTAGATATGCCAATATCTGGAGCTAGGTTGATTAATGATCAATTGATTATTGGTGTTTAACTGCCTATAATCAATCATTCATTTTCAGCCTAGGGGAACACCCACAGAGTTGGAGGGATTTTGTCAATACAGCCAGTGTACCAAATACTGTCAACCCTTACAATGCTCAATTCAATTTGTCGTCTGCTGGTTATTTCTTAGTTTCAGTTTTTTCTCAACATGGGGACGATTCTTATGTGTTGCAAAATCAGGTTTTTATTAAGAAATGATAAAAATAACAAGGGCATCGCTGCATTGGGGTGAACATCGAGACACAACATATTCAACCCTGAAATTAGAATAACCGGACCTGGTGCCAGGTCCATACTGCACCAAAGTCACTTGGCCCCTTCCCCTATTTAAAAGTAATACCGGTAGGATTACTCTTATAAGGGGTATAACCAGATTCAACTGTCACATACAAAATGCCAAAGACGTATGCGAGGGCCAAACCAGGTCTCCAGTCGGAATTCCGGTTTAAAGGATGAACCCCGATCGTTAAATTACCCATCGCATGCTCCCATCTGCCACCCACCGGGGACGATTCTTATGTGTTGCAAAATCAGGTTTTTATTAAGAAATGAGAAAAATAACAAGGGCATCGTTATCACTAAAAAAACAAAACATTTTGCCTTACAATCAAGGTGAACACAAGTCCTCAGTGACCTTGACCTTGGGCGGTCAGACGTGGGTCGTATACAAAACAATGCACCATCCCTAGACACACATTGTGGCCAATATTATGAAACCGGTGAAGTGGTTTACGAGTTATTGAAAAGTGAAAGGTGTTACTAACGTAAGCTTGTAGGTATGCTTGTACGTATGCTTGTTTGTTGGCGTTTAACGGCCTATTGACTGCTAAGGTTATTTAAGGCCAGGCCAACGGGTTTGATCCTGTATTCAACCTGCTGCATTGGAGGGAAATTTCCAAAATCAGAATGGAATATTTACATAGAAAAAAATATATTCAGCCCTAAAATTAGAATAACCTGACATGGTGCCAGGTCCTACCACACCAAAGCCACTTGGCCCCTTCTTGTGAAAGTAATAGGATTACAAATAATCATATTACTCATATAAGGGGTATAACCAGATTCAACTCTAACATACAAGAAAGCCAAAGACGTATACGAGGGCCAAATCATGTCTCTGGTCGGGATTCTGTTAAGGATGTATCCCCTCTAGGCTATCGGCGAGGGGATAATAATCAGCAGACGACAATATAAGGTTCGACCATGACCAGCCATGGGTAAACATTTGCCGTGGCACAAGAGAACTGTTTGAACCCAGAGGCCGTAAGCCACGGATTCAAACAGTCCCGAGTGCCACGGCAAACGTTTACCCGCAACTGGACATGGTCGAATGTTATTGTTACATTTCCGTCGGAATTATATATAGAATTTTTCCTATCGGTGGGCCGAACAAAAGTCATGGCAGAGTGAGTGAGTGAGTGAGTGAATAGGGTTTAACGTCCGCTTTTCTGACATAGAGGTACAAGCCTCAGGGAGTCTACACGCAGACGGGTCAACGGGGTCGTGTCCCGTATCCACCTGTCCGAGGGGGGTAAATCCCAACTTCAGAACTCAATATTTACAATCAAAATATATATTCAGTCCTGAAATTAGAACAACCTGATCTGGTGCCAGGCCCTCGCCACACCAGCATCATTTATCCCATCCCCTAAAGTAATAGGATTAGCGCTAATCTTACTTTTATATATGGGGCATAGCCTGACTCAACTCTCACATACAAGAAAGCCAAAAATATACATGAGGGCCAAATCCGGTATAGTGGGTTCCGGAAAGTATGAACCCAATCGTTAAGCCAGATTAGTCGCCTTTTACGACAAGCAATGGCTACTGCAGCACTATTCTCAGGATCAGTTGATCCCGCCCCGGTGCCTGCACGGGGCCAGTCAATCTAAGCATCTTCGCTACTGACATCCATGGGTTCATGGTTGCGGTCCTGGATGTCTCCTGGAAACAGAGGTTATGTGAGGATTGATTTAACAGGATGGATTGGGATTTTACGTCCCTTGAACAGCCAAGGTCATTTTCAGGCCGGACAAATGGGTTTGATCCCGCATTGGGGGGAAATCACAAAATCAGAACGGAATATTTATATCGGAAAAATATATATTCAACTCTGAAATTAGAATAATCTAACATGGTTCCAGGTCCATACCACAGTCACTTACTTGGCCCCTTCCCCTAAAAGTAATAGGATTAGGAAATCATATTAATACTCTTATAAGGTCACATGAGGAATGATTTAACACGATGGATTTTTTATGTCCGTTGAACAACAAGGTCATATGCGGTTGTGACTGCAGAAATAATGGCATATGGCTTTTGCGACCAGTGTAGATCCAGATCAGCATCTACACAGTTTGCAAAGACAGCTATATAGGTGTGCTGAAAGCGCAAGACGTGGTGTACCTGGTAACTGTTCTTCTCCATATTGGTCTGTCAATATGCCGAAGTTAGTTCCTTGATCGGTGTTGGTGGGCACATCCTGTTGCTGGCCTCTATCGGTGTTGGTGGGCACATCCTCACTGTTGTACCAATGAAACGTATAATTTCAATTTGTTGTAACCTGGATATTTGTATCAGGTCAATGCCTGATACAGCAAAATGTTATCCAGACCTGTTTACCCCAAGCAATGCCGTCAGTAGTCAAAAAGCAATCTGTCAGTAGTTTTCAATGACTTTCAGTAGTTTTGGATGAGCATGCAAAATTAAAGCACTGAAGGTAATCTATATGTTTAAAAAGTTTTAATCATGTTTAATTGTTAAAGGTACATGCCCACTCAATAGGCACACACTGTTCTTTATAGGAATTAAATAAGTGTACAATTGTGTCACTATTTCACCAGTCCTAAACATTACGAGTGGCCGCTATACAGATATAATCATTTAGTAATCTTTATTTTACTGATAGTGACGCGCATTGGTATCAGGCTATTTTCATATGCAAATGAGGCATGGTATTTTTTAATTATTTATACCAATTAAATGCGTCACATGAAATAATTATATTTTCGACAGATTATAAAGTATGATAATTGCACATCGAAAAATAAATACAGAGTATAAATAGTAATGTCCGTTAACGTTTTAAGGATACACGGTTATCGCACCTGATATCAGTGTGGAAAGTTATTGTCTGATATAAAATGTATAATAATGCCAATCAATACGTGTGGTAATGGTGAATGAATGTTTATTTTGCCAGAATATGTTTCAGATGACGTCTCTGATATAAAGAACTTTTTGTGCCTACTGTGTGGTTATGTACCTTTAAGGAATGATTGTGGATGATAATGATATGGCTTAGCGACTTGTAACTTAAGCCATTTAATGTCGGGAATGCACCTGTATTGGGAAGAAATTGCAAATTCAGTTCTGAATTCCGAGATCCTGATTTGGTGTCAAGAGCCCATATCACACCAAAGTCACTTGGCCCCGTCCCACTTTCGCAGGGGTGGGAACAGAAAAGAAATGGAAATCCTGAAAATCTGCCGGGGGGCTGCAGGTCCTCAGTGGGGTAAAGGGGCAAAGTTATACCATACCAAAAAGCCATAACAATTTTATGGTACCTTTATCATGCGAGTTCCACATTCGTCTTTAAAAGAACAATTAAGCCTAATCTGGCAGTTTGGTTTCCAGGTGTCATAAATCGGTCTTGACTATTGGCGTGGCGCTAATTTATGCACCAGGTACAACAAATCCCTTGGTGCTATGGTCGTAATGACGGACCCTAAAGCAACACATTTCTACAAATCAGGATTGTCAAAAGTGGTCGTAATACGGAATAGCGGGGTGGTCGTTGTATCGAACCCTGTGACAATATAAACAAGAGGGCCATGATGGCCCTAATTCGCTCACCTGACTCCATGAACACCAGAGGAGAATGTGACATTGAGTTCATGTGTTTTAAAAAAAATATTTTTAGATGGCAGTCATCTTGGATTAAGCAATGACTCTCATTTTACCAATTCTGAAAATGCTTCACCCAAGGATCTTAACTTCCTATGAAGTTTGGCCAGCATCAGCCATGTGGTTCCTGAGAAAAAAACGTTAAAAATCTCGAATAAATGGACCTTTTGGTGGCCATCATGGATGTTATAATTATCCGATTCCAGAGCACCAGAGCAATCGCCTCATCGCTACCTTCAATTTGATATATGACATGAGCATATTAGGCCATTTTTGACCCCGGGGTCACCATTTTCACAACTTTGAAAGAGCATTGTAAATCGATCATTTCTACCAAGTTTAGTCGAAATCCGGCTAGCGGATCAAAAACAAAATATGACCCCAATTTGACCCCACGGGCCACGCCCGTTTTTGACCCCGGGGTCACCATTTTAACAACTTTGAAAGAGCATTGTACATCGATCATTCCTACCAAGTTTTGTCGAAATCCGGTTGGCGGTTCTTGAGAAGAAGATTTTTGAAGAATTTGTGCTATTTTTAGACGGCGGCCATCTTGGATTACGTAATGACGTCATTTTAAAAATTTTATAATCTAAGGACCATGACCATGAAGTTTGGTGACTATAGGCCCAATGGTTACCGAGGAGAAGACGTTTGAAAATTTAAGTTTATGAATGTGCTAAGTTTGTGACCTTGACCTTGGCGTACGGGGTGGGCAGTGGGTCATGAATTTACTATAGCACGATAGAGTATCATCAGATGAATGCATGTATGAAATATCAAGGCGTTCCATGAAAGGAAACAGATGTTATAAGACATTTATCCCAACGTTAAGTTTATGAATGTGCTAAGTTTGTGACCTTGACCTTGGGGTACGGGGTGGGCAGTGGATCATGAATTTACTATAGCGCGATAGTGTATCATCAGATGAATGCATGTATGAAATATCAAGGCGTTCCATGAAAGGAAACAGATGTTATAAGACATTTACCCGAACGTTAAGTTTATGAACATGCTAAGTTTGTGACCTTGACCTTGGGGTAAGGGTTGGGTGGTGAGTCGTGGATTTGCTACAGGGTTGGGTGGTGGGTGGTGAATTATTACCTTGGTCTAAGGGGTGGGCGGTGGGTCATGGATTTGCTATAGCATTTACCCAAATGTTAAGTTTATGAATGTGCTAAGTTTGTGACCTTGACCTTGGGGTAAGGGTTGGGTGGTGGGTCATGGGTTTGGTACAGCATGATAGAGGGTCATCTGAGGAATGCATGTATGAAATAACAAGGTGTTCCATGAAAGGAAACAGAAGTTATAAGACATTTACCCTAACGTTAAGTTTGTGGACGACGCCGACGACGCTGGGGATATGCCATCAGCTCTTCTGCACTTCGTGCAGGCGAGCTAAAAGTGACAAAAGTTTCATAGCAATTGCGGAATACAATTTTGCCAACTTTCGACGCGACTTACAGAAAATATCGTAAATTTTACAAAAAGTTTAAATGAGATACCGCCCATGTTAAGATACAAAATCACATGGCGTGTCTCATTTGTGGCTGCCATCGGAGAGATCGGGCTGGTTTTGCGACCATTGTAGATCCTGATCAGCCTGTGTATCAGCACAGTCTGATCAGGATCTGCATTGTTTGCCATTCATTCAGTGAAACATACACAAGCTTAACCCTGTACCTTTAACAACTGCAAGGGCTGGCTTCTCATACAGAGATAAGGCAGCCATCTTGGTCACCAATTCTTTCAGACAACGCCATAACATAATATGTCCCATTTTTCAAACGGCCGTATACAAATATATATATTTATCAAATCAAAACCAGAAATTGTTGACAAGTGCATGTGAATACCCTTCCCCACCTACAGGCAGCCACTAAAACATATAGGGAGATATGTTAGTAAGGCGACAATCTGCAAAACAAGAATTCCGCGGAATCAAATGTCTCGCCTTGTCCAGCCTTGTTTTATTATATGATAATAGTCTGTATATAGCACTTACGACCTTATGCTACTAGACAAAAATTGAACAAGAATTTGAAGAAAAAAAAAGAGTAAAAAAAAGAGTAAAAAAATAAGTTTAAAAATAAAAAAAAATAATGCCAGTAGCCCAGGATTTTTTAATAGTCTATATTTATCTACATATCATATCTGCACAGGTCCACATATTGCCACAATATTGTCAACACAGTTTACGGAAATGTAATATAATAATTTACCTACATAAATTACCTGTAATAATTTACCTGGACAGTTAGTGGTCAGTCTGGACATTTGCACATGCTTGTACATGCAGAAGTGAAGGGCTCTCGCAGTCACTATTGTTCAACCGGAGAAGGCTATTGTTCTCTCTACAGGTAAGGTGTACAGAGCACACGAGAAAACGGGTCTTCATGCATTAATGTTCAGTTTGTAGCATAGAAAGAAATAAGAGTTTGACCTTGATCCCGGATTTTTTTTAATAGTCCTATATTCATGTACATATCATAGTAAACGTATGTATAAAGTTTGATGACTGTAACTGACAAGGTGTTGGAAGTAATGACCGCAACACGAAAACTTAACATTGAATGTATTAACAAATAGAGTTTGACCTTGACCCTGGAGACCCTGGGCCCGCCAAATTGTTTTTAATAGTCCAATATTCATGTACATATCATAGTAAAGGTATGTATAAAGTTTGATGACTGTAGCTGATAAGGTGTTGAAATAATGACTAACACGAAAACTTAACATTGAATGATGACGCCGCCGCCACCGCCGCCGCCGCCGCCGCCACCGACTCCGGAAAAGCAAAACCTATGTCTCGCTTTCCGCTTTCGCGGGCGAGACAAAAAAAACCAAAGAGAGATAACTAAAACATTAGTGAGACAAGACTTGTCTATTTTGCAGGCAACACACCATTGGGCCATGGTCTATGAATGCGTGAAGTTACATAAAAATATTCTAAAGGTTATTCGAGTTATGCTCCAGACAAGAATTCAGTGAGCGAAAAACAAAGGGAGATAACTAAACTAGATGGCCGTGGCCTGCATTCGCGCCTTGTGGCGAGGCATGGACACTAAAAAAAGAGATATAGTATAACGAAAAACTTAACCAAAAACTTTAACCGGTACGTATGTACGTACGCCAAAGTGCCGACTATATCGCGCTTTCCGCAAGCGGGCGCGACAAAAAATAGTAAGAAAACGGTTTTCATTCTTGCGTGGGATACACCTTTGAGTTGTGGTCTATGTGTGAAGTTTCATGAAAATATTCCAAAGTGTATTCGAGTTATGCTAAAGACATGAAATCAGAGTGTGAAAAAACAAAGGGAGATAACTCGGAACATTCGTGAGGCAAGAATTATCCTTCTTGAGCGCCACCGACATTTGGGTCGTGGTCTATGCATGTGTTAAGTTTCATAACAGTGGGCGGTTGATGAGTTATTGAAACAAGAGGGCCATGATGGCCCTAATTCGCTCACCTGACTCCATGAACACCAGAGGAGAATGTGACATTCAGTTCATGTGTTTTAAAAAAATTGTGCTATTTTTAGACGGCGGTCATCTTGGATTAAGCGATGACTCTCATTATACCAAATCTGAAAATGCTTCACCCAAGGATCGGAACTTCCTATGAAGTTTGGCCAGCATCGGCCATGTGGTTCCTGAGAAAAAGACGTTCAAAATCTCAAATAAATGGACCTTTTGGCGGCCATCATGGATGACATAATCATCCGATTCCGACAAATATTGCACCAGAGCAATCGCCTCATCGATACCTTCAATTTGATATATGACATGACCATATTCGGTCAAAATTAAATTTGACCCCACGGGCCACACCCATTTTTGACCCCGGGGTCACCATTTTCACAACTTTAAAAGAGCATTGTACATCGATCATTCCTACCAAGTTTCGTCGAAATCCGGCCAGTGGTTCATGAGAATTTTAAGAATTTGTGCTATTTTTAGACGGTGGACATCTTGGATTAGCGATGACCTCCATTTTAACAAATCTGAAAATGCTTCACCCATGGACCATAACTGTGAAGTTTGGCTACCATGGGCCAAGCGGTTCATGTGAAGAAGAATTTTTAAATCTCTAATAAAAGAACGACCTTTTGACCTTCGGCGGCCATCTTGGATGACATAACCATCAGATTTCGACAAATAATTCACCAGAGTGATCGCCTCATTGATACCTTCGATTTGATATATAACATGACCATATTCGGTCACAAATAAAATTTGACCCCAATTTGACCCCGTGGGCCACGCACATTTTTGACCCCGGGGTCACCATTTTCACAACTTTGAAAGAGCATTGTACATTGATCATTCCTACCAAGTTTCGTCGAAATCCGGCTAGCGGTTCATGAGAAGATTTTTTAAGAATTTATGCTATTTTTAGACGGCGGCCATCTTGGATTAGCGATGACCTCCATTTTAACAAATCTGAAAAGGCTTCACCCATGGACCATAACTTTTAAGTTTGGCTACCATGGGCCAAGCGTTTCATGTGAAGAAGAATTTTGAATTCTCTAATAAAAGAACGACATTTTGACATTTCGGCGGCCATCTTGGATGACATAACAATCCAATTTCGACAAAAAATGTACCAGAGTGATCACCTCATTGATACATTCGATTTGATATATAACATGACCATATTCGGTCAAAAATAAAATTTGACCCCAATTTGACCCCACAGGCCACGCCCATTTTTGACCCCGGGGTCACCATTTTAACAACTTTGAAAGAGCAATGTACATCAATCATTCCTACCAAGTTTCGTCGAAATCCGGCTAGCGGTTCATGAGAAGATTTTTTAAGAATTTATGCTATTTTTAGACGGCGGCCATCTTGGATTAGCGATGACCTCCATTTTAACAAATCTGAAAAGGCTTCACCCATGGACCATAACTTATAAGTTTGGCTACCATGGGCCAAGCGATTCATGTGAAGAAGAATTTTGAAATCTCTAATAAAAGAACGACCGTTTGACCTTTCGGCGGCCATCTTGGATGACATAACCATCAGATTTCGACAAAAAATGCACCAGAAATGCCTCTTTGATACCTTCAATTCGATATATGACTTGACCATATTCGGTCAAAAATAAAATTTGACCCAAATTTGACCCCACGGGCCACGCCCAGTTTTGACCCCAGGGTCACCATTTTAACAACTTTGAAAGAGCATTGTACATCGATCATTCCTACCAAGTTTTGTCGAAATCCGGTTGGCGGTTCTTGAGAAGAAGATTTTTGAAGAATTTGTGCTATTTTTAGACGGTGGCCATCTTGGATTACGCAATGACGTCATTTTAACAATTTTGTAATCCCCTACCTAAGGACCATGATCATGAAGTTTGGTGACTATAGGCCCAATGGTTACCGAGGAGAAGATGTTTGAAAATGTTCACGGACGACGACGACGGACGACGGACACATTGCAGTAACAATAGCTCACATGAGCTTCGCTCAGGTGAGCTAAAAAGAAGAAAAACAAGAGATGCGTCTGTCGAACGCGGATGCCACCTGCAGCATATTTGAGAAACTGTGACAAAGTGGTTAACCGAAAAGTGTGACGGACGGACAGACGGACAGACGGCCCACCAATAGTGAAGAAGGGGCCATTTCCATTGTTCTAGATCAAAGAGATGGCCCCTTGTAAACAATAGAATATGGGGCCATACGGAATAGATCAAATAATTCTTTTGTGTTAGCCTCCGCCCCATGGCCCCTTGTACACCTTTAGTTGCTCGGACAGACAGTTTTATTTTGTTTATTAGTGTTTAACGGCCTATCAACAGCTAAGGTCATGTAAGGCCGGGCAAACGGGTTCGATCCCATTTTAACCTGCTGCATTGGGGGGAAAATCCCAAAATCAGAACAGAATATTTACATCGAGAACAAATATATTCAGCCCTGAAATTAGAATAACCTGACCTGGTGTCAGGTCCATACCACACCAAGTCACTTGGCCCCTTCCCCTAAAATAGGATTACGAATATCGTAATACTCACATAAGGGGTACAACCAGATTCAACTGTCGCATACAAAATGCCAAAGACGTATGTGAGGGCCAAACCAGGTCTCCAGTCGGGATTCCGGTAAGGATGAACCCCGATCGTTCGGACGGACGGACGGACGGACGGACGGACGGACGGACGTTCTTACATTACTATACTTATGTGGCTTATCACATGTTAAATATTAGCCACATAAAACAATTTTTAGCCACATAAAACGATTTTTTAGGTGGCTAATTGTAACCAACCCTATCCTTTAACAAGTCCATAACCCTGTGGGGCTAGCCACATAAGTACCCTAATGTGTGGTCTATGTATATGCAAATTTTATAAAAAATATTCCAAAGGTTATTCCAGTTATGCTCCAGACAAGAAATCAGTAGACGAAAATACAAAGGGAGCGACTGGAAATTAATGAGGCAAAGATTTCTCATTCTTGTTGCAGATGCGGACGGATGATGTTTGGTGTCAAATCCATAGTATCCCATATCACATTCGTCCGGGATACAATTATCAGTCACGTAAGATCGACTGTACTTACCCTGCTGAATGAACTCTGGGCAAGTTGAATATGTTGATGCATTCAGTGAATGTTTGATTTCTAAACAGCGAGGCTGGCGGTGGCAACTGATTCGAACCCATCACAGTCACTGTAACCAGGGTAACACGTCCAGTGATTGGTGAACCCTTAGAATGCGGGAAACGTTAATTGTCATCTGCTGTCGATTTATATTTTTTTGTCAATAATAACATGGTTTGACAACACTTTAGAATCAATTAAATTGGAAATGATTCTAAAGTGTTGTCAAAACATAGTTTTCATGAGAAAAATGGAAAATAAAAAATAAACAGCAGCCGACAAATTTTAATTCAGCATTGCAAGGGTTAACACTTTCACCACAAAATATGCGACAGTGTTTTCAATTACAGTGTTCCTTTGGGGACATTTTGACCCTATTAAATTTGATTTGAGCTCCTGGAAATTGCAGCACAGGGATCACGTATATATATATATAAAATATACAAAATTTGTATTTAACACTAAATTTAGTTTCTGGAATTCTGGAGGCCATTGACAACACTGGTCCGACATGGAATGTTCCAGGCTTCGTTTGAACTTCAAAAACAGACAGTATCGCGCCTGCCGAGGCATTTGACCGTTAACATTACAAGTAAATAAATGACCTTGACCATGAGAATTTGGATGTGGGGGTGTGCGTAATGAAGCATCATCCCTAGACAAACATTGATGTGAAATATTATCACAAAGTGTGGGAAGGGGTTAAAGAGATATTGTGAAAAAACAAAAACTTTAACGCATTTCTGTTACAAAACCGGTGAACATTACAAGTAAATAAATGACCTTGACCTTGAGAATTTGGATGTGGGGGGTATGCGTAATGAAGCATCATCCCATGACAAACATTGATGTGAAATATTATCAAAGTGTGGCAAGGGGTTAAAGAGATATTGTGAAAAAACAATAACTTTAACGCATTTCTGTTACAAAACAGGTGAACATTACAAGTAAATAAATGACCTTGACCATGAGAATTTGGATGTGGGTGTGTGCGTAATGAAGCATCATCCCTAGACAAACATTGATGTGAAATATTATCAAAGTGTGGCAAGGGGTTAAAGAGATATTGTGAAAAAACAATAACTTTAACGCATTTCTGTTACAAAACCAGTGAACATTACAAGTAAATAAATGACCTTGACCTTGAGAATTTGGATGTGGGGGTGTGCGCAATGAAGCATCATCCCATTGACGTGAAATATTATCAAAGTCTGGCAAGGGTTTAGAGATATTGTGAAACAAGAAACGATGCAAAGCCACGAAGGCCAGGTTTTTTCCAAGCATAGACACTTGGACAACATAATTATACCCACTTTTTGTAGACTAGATGGCCGTGGCCTGCATGTCGCGCCTTGGGGCGAGGCATGGACACTAAAAAAATAGATATAGTAGATGGAAAAACTTTAACCAAAAAACTTTAACCAGACACACGGACGAACGGACGGACGTATGCCAAAATGCCGACGATATCGCGCTTTCCGCAAGCAGGGTATTGGGTGAAGCAGTTGCAGAGATATAGTACAGGAAAAAACTTTAACAAAAAAATTCAAAGTAATTTGAACTTGACATAGGGCACAGGATCGCGCTTTCCGCAAGCAGGTGCGACAATGATGATAAACACCCATGTGAAGTATCAAGGTATTGGGTGAAGCAGTTGCAGAGATATAGTACACGAAAAAACTTTAAATTAAAGTAATTTGACCTTGACATTGGGCACAGGGGCCGCACGGTTGGGGGTTAGAATGAAAATATGGATGAATGATAAACACCCATGTGAAGTTTCAAGGTAATGGGCGAAGCAGTTGCAGAGATATAGTATAACAAAAAAGTTTTAACCAAAAAACTCTAACCAGACGTACGTTAAAAAGTTAACGTTGAAAATGGCTAAGTCAATTACGTAGAAATAATAGGTGAAGGTAAAAAAATGGTCACATGTTGGATAGTTGTATGTGGTAGGCACCCCTTGGTTATGAAGCTGTGAAAGTTTGGTGGTCCTAGGTGGTACAGTACCAAAGAAATGGACTTAAACACGAAAACTTAACATTGTAAACGCGAAAACCTAACATTGAAAATGGCTAAGTCGACTGCGCGGAAAAAATGGGTGAAGTTAAAAAAAAAAGTAACATGTTGGATAGTGATATGTGGTGGGTACCCCTTGATTATGAAGCTGTGAAAGTTTGGTGGTCCTAGGTGGTACAGTACCAAAGAAATGGACTTAAACACGAAAACTTAACATTGTAAACGCGAAAACTTAACATTGAAAATGGCTAAGTCGACTACGCGGAAAAAATGGGTGAAGTTAAAAAAAAAGTAAAAAAAAAGTAACATGTTGGATAGTGATATGTGGTGGGCACACCCTTGATTATGAAGCTGTGAAAGTTTGGTGGTCCTAGGTGGTACAGTAACAAAGAAATGGACTCAAACACGAAAACTTAACATTGATTGTGGACGCTGCCCGCCCGCCGCCCGCCCGCCGCCTGTCCGGCTTTCGCCAATCCAATAGCCTGGATTTTTTTTCAAAAAACCTGGCTAAAAAAGTAACATGTTGGATAGTGATATGTGGTGGGCACCCCTTGATTATGAAGCTGTGAAAGTTTGGTGGTCCTAGGTGGTACAGTACCAAAGAAATGGACTTAAACGCGAAAACTTAACATTGAAAATGGCTAAGTCGACTGCGCGGAAAAAATGGGTGAAGTTATAAACAAGAAACGAGGCAAAGCCACGAAGGCCAGGTTTTTTCCAAGCATAGACATTTGGATAACATAATTATACCCACTTTTTGTAGACTAGATGGCCGTGGCCTACATGTCGCGCCTTGGGGCGAGGCATGGACACTAAAAAAATAGATATAGTAGATGGAAAAAGTTTAACCAAAAAACTTTAACAGGACACACAGACGAACAGACGGACGTATGCCAAAATGCCGACGATATCGCGCGTTCTGCAAGCAGGTGTGACAATGATGATAAACACCCATGTGAAGTATCAAGGTATTGGGTGAAGCAGTTGCAGAGATATAGTACAGGAAAAAAATTTAACAAAAAAATTTAAAGTAATTTGAACTTGACATAGGGCACAGGATCGCGCTTTCCGCAAGCAGGTGTGACAATGATGATAAACACCCATGTGAAGTATGAAGGTATTGGGTGAAGCAGCAGTTGCGAGAGTATAGTACACGAAAAAAAACTTTAACAAAAAAATTCAAAGTAATTTGACCTTGAAATTGGGCACAGGATCGCGCTTTCCGCAAGCAGGTGCGACAATGATGATAAACACCCATGTGAAGTATCAAAGGTATTGGGTGTAGCAGTTGCAGAGATATAGTACACGAAAAAAATTTTAACAAAAAAATTCAAAGTAATTTGACCTTGAACATTGGGCACAGGATTGCGCTTTCCGCAAGCAGGTGCGACAATGATGATAAACACCCATGTGAAGTATCAAGGTATTGGGTGAAAGCAGTTGCAGAGATATGTACACGAAAAAAGTTTAACAAAAAAATTCAAAGTAATTTGACCTTGACATTGGGCACAGGATCGCGCTTTCCGCAAGCAGGTGCGACAATGATGATAAACACCCATGTGAAGTATCAATAGGTATTGGGTGAAGCAGTTGCAGAGATATAGTACACGAAAAAACTTTAACAAAAAAATTCAAAGTAATTTGACCTTGACATTGGGCACAGGATCGCGCTTTCCTTTCCGCAAGCAGGTGCGACAATGATGATAAACACCCATGTGAAGTATCAAGGTATTGGGTGAATGCAGTTGCAGAGATATAGTACAGACACAAAAACTTTAACAAACAAATTCAAAGTAATTTGACCTTGACATTGGCACAGGGGGGGGGGGGCCGCACGGTTGGGGGTTAGAATGAAAATATGGATGATGATAAACACCCATGTGAAGTTTCAAGGTAATGGGCGAAGCAGTTGCAGAGATATAGTATAAGAAAAACGTTTTGTTTTTAACCAAAAAACTTTAACCAGACGTACGTTAAAAAGTTAACGTTGAAAATGGCTAAGTCAATTACGTAGCAATAATAGGTGAAGGTGTAAAAAAATTGTCACATGTTGGATAGTTGTTATGTGGTAGGCACCCCTTGGTTATGAAGCTGTGAAAGTTTGGTGGTCCTAGGTGGTACAGTACCAAAGAAATGGACTTAAACACGAAAACTTAACATTGTAAACGCGAAAAACTTAACATTGAAAATGGCTAAGTCGACTGCGCGGAAAAAAAATGGGTGAAGTTAAAAAAAAAAGTAACATGTTGGATAGTGATATGTGGTGGGCACCCCTTGATTATGAAGCTGTGAAAGTTTGGTGGTCCTAGGTGGTACAGTACCAAAGAAATGGACTTAAACACGAAAAACTTAAACATTGTAAACGCGAAAACTTAACATTGAAAATGGCTAAGTCGACTACGCGGAAAAAAATGGGTCAAGATAAAAAAAAAGTAACATGTTGGATAGTGATATGTGGTGGGCACCCCTTGATTATGAAGCTGTGAAAGTTTGGTGGTCCTAGGTGGTACAGTAACAAAGAAATGGACTCAAACACGAAAACTTAACATTGATTGTGGACGCCGCCCGCCCGCCGCCCGCCCGCCCGGCTTTCGCCAATCCAATAGCCTGGATTTTTTTTCAAAAAACCTGGCTAAAAAAGTAACATGTTGAATAGTGATATGTGGTGGGCACCCCTTGATTATGAAGCTGTGAAAGTTTGGTGGTCCTAGGTGGTACAGTACCAAAGAAATGGACTTAAACACGAAAACTTAACATTTTAAACGCGAAAACTTAACATTGAAAATGGCTAAGTCGATTGCGCGCAAAAAATGGGTCAAGTTAAAAAAAAAAGTAACATGTTGGATAGTGATATGTGGTGGGCACACCTTGATTATGAAGCTGTGAAAGTTTGGTGGTCCTAGGTGGTACAGTACCAAAGAAATGGACTTAAACACGAAAACTTAACATTTTAAACGCGAAAACTTAACATTGAAAATGGCTAAGTCGATTTGCGCGCAAAAAAAATGGGTCAAGTTAAAAAAAAAAAAAGTAACATGTTGGATAGTGATATGTGGTGGGCACACCTTGATTATGAAGCTGTGAAAGTTTGGTGGTCCTAGGTGGTACAGTACCAAAGAAATGGACTTAAACACGAAAACTTAACATTGAAAACGCGAAAACTTAACATTGAAAATGGCTAAGTCGATTGCGCGGAAAAAATGGGTCAAGGTAAAAAAAAAGTAACATGTTGGATAGTGATATGTGGTGAGCACCCTTGATTATGAAGCTGTGAAAGTTTGGTGGTCCTAGGTGGTACAGTACCAAAGAAATGGACTTAAACACGAAAACTTAACATTGTAAACGCGAAAACTTAACATGAAATGGCTAAGTCGACTACGCGGAAAAAAATAAAAAATGGGTCAAGATAAAAAAAAAGTAACATGTTGGATAGTGATATGTGGTGGGCACCCCTTGATTATGAAGCTGTGAAAGTTTGGTGGTCCTAGGTGGTACAGTAACAAAGAAATGGACTCAAACACGAAAACTTAACATTGATTGTGGACGCCGCCCGCCGCCGCCCGCCGCCGCCCGCCCGCCCGGCTTTTGCCAATCCAATAGCCAGGAATTTTTTTTTAAAAACCTGGCTAAAAAAGTAACCTGTTGGATAGTGATATGTGGTGGGCACCCCTTGATTATGAAGCTGTGAAAGTTTGGTGGTCCTAGGTGGTACAGTACCAAAGAAATGGACTTAAACACGAAAACTTAACATTGAAAACGCGAAAACTTAACATTGAAAATGGCTAAGTCGATTGCGCGGATAAAATGGGTCAAGTCAAAAAAAAAAAAAAAAAGTAACATGTTGGATAGTGATATGTGGTGGGCACCCCTTGATTATGAAGCTGTGAAAGTTTGGTGGTCCTAGGTGGTACAGTAACAAAGAAATGGACTCAAACACGAAAACTTAACATTGATTGTGAACGCCGCCCGCCGCCCGCCGCCCGCCGCCGCCCGCCCGCCCGCCCGCCCGCTTTCGCCAATCCAATAGCCTGGATTTTTTTCCAAAAAACCTGGCTAAAAACAATAACTTTTAACGCATTTGCCTTACAAACAAGAATTCCGCGGGATCAAATGTCTCGCCTTGTTCCGCCTTCACCTTCACCCTGGGGCCAGAGAAAAAAAATTTAATAGTCGTATATTCATCTACATATCATAGTAAAGGGATGTATAAAGTTTGATGACTGAAGCTGATAAGGTGTTGAAGTAATGATCGTAACACGAAAACTTCACATCGAAAGTATTAACAAATAGAGTTTGACCTTGACCCTGGAGACCCGGGGGCCGGCCAAATTTTTTTTAATAGTCCTATATTCATGTACATATCATAGTAAAGGTATGTATAAAGTTTGATGACTGTAGCTGACAAGGTGTTAAAGTAATGACCGTAACACAAAAACATTGAATGATGACGACGCCACCGCCGACTCCGGAAAAGCGAAACCTATGTCTCGCTTTCCGCTTCGCAGGCGAGACAAAAAACCGGACGACGACGAAGTAAAAAGCGCCGACTATAATCGCGCCTCTGCAAAAGCAGGCGCGACAATAAAAGCAGATGGCCACGGCCCGCATGTCGAGCCCGCCGAGGCATTTGATGGTATTTTTAAAAACTTTAACGCAGATTTAGGACGGACGGACGGACACTCGGACGTCATTGTGATCACTGTCTCTCTTTCCGCAAGCGGGCTAGTCTCTCTTTCCGCAAGCGGGCTAGACAAAAATTAACATTTTTGCCTTACAAACAAGGTGAACATTATAAGTGCTTAGTGACCTTCACCTTGGGCGTTCGGACGTGGGTCGTATGCAAAACAAAGCAGCATCCCTAGACACACATTGTCATATATTATCAAAATCGGGAAGTGGTTCATAAGTCATTGGAAAATGGAGTTACCAATGTACGTACCCACACACATGGACTAATGCTACATCCCCTCTTGCCCATCGACTAGAGGATAATTACTGTATAAATAACAAATGTGATTCTGTGTGAAAGTGGTGAATTTTTCAGTTTGCAGATTTTTACTCTCAATTATTAACCCTTTCATACCTAAATCACTGGAATGGATTGTGATATGTTAACTTTCCAACCAACCCAATCATCACAATATTATTTTCAAACTACTGTATTTATCTAAAAAATATGAAAATTACTTGCTAAAGGTGCAGATCCAGATGAGACAGCTCGTAGCGTGACGGCTCGTCAGGATCTACACTGTTTGAAAACACCTCTATAGAGGGCTGTAGTGTTGAAATGGTTAGCGTGAGTAGGAGCACTTAATAGACTACTTTACTATGGAATAAACGTTTTTTGTTGTTTGTTGGTGTTTAACGGCCTAAAAACAGCTAAGGTCATTTAAGGTCGAGCCAACGGGTTTGATCCCGTATTCAACCTACTGCATTGGGAGGAAAATACTACCAAAATCAGAACGGAATATTTACATCGGAAAAAAAATATATTCAGCCATGAAATTAGAATAACCTGATCTAGTGCCAGGTCTATACCACACCAGTCACTTGGCCCCTTCTCCTAAAAGTAATACCGGTACGATTACTCTTATAAGGGGTACATGTATAACCAGATTCAACTGTCACATACAGGAAAGCCAAAGACGCACATGTTGGCTACTATGGAATAAATGTGTTGTGGGTTCTGACAAAGTCACTTACAGTAATCCATCCTCTGGGTGTTTTCACTGGGTACTGCCTCCTGTAAAACACAAGAAGTCGGTCAGAGCTCCAGGTAAGATCTGTATCTAAAGAGTATTATACCTCTATATTTCAAATTCAATGCGTATTTTACTTTTGTATATGTATTATTTATTTTCTTCCGTATTAAATAGGGAAAAAATGATAAAACAAATTTAACAAGAGTTGTCATGTCCGCCAAGGAGAGATAAGTCATCGGAAATTTTTCAAAATCAATATAATCATGCCATGATGAACATGTACATGTATACCGAATTTGAGCTTTTTGTCAGCCGCCCGCCCCGCGGTAGAACATAATACGTACCGTTTTTTTATAAACGGTCGTATAAAAATATACCGCCGCAACCCACCCATCCCCAACTAGCACATTTGCGACATATCATTTTCGGTCTAGCTGCACACCTGATGGTGTTTACAATCATCAGTCGGTAATCCATTTTCACGTGCAAAGTGTGACTGACCTTTAGAACTTGGCGGAAACGAACATACCAAAACCACGCTATGTAGTCGCTCACGTCATCGAATTGACGCATTAGCTTGTGCAGTTTCACATTTGTTTGATTTCTTGATAAAAGCAAGATTTGGCAGCACATGAGAATCGTCTCCTAAGTAAGACAATTCTCATATTTTGTCAAAATATGTTTTTGTAAAGAAATACCAATATATTCAGGTTTTCTTTTCACATTTGTCCGATGACTTAATAAAACATGTTTTGGCAACACATAAGAATCGTCTCCTTAAACAAGTCTAATATTTTGTTTGATTTCTTAGACCGTGCAAACAATTGACAAATTCAGAAATCAACAACTTAATTTGTGTTTCTCGAGTCGGGTTTCATATGGTGGCGAGGAAATACGATCGATTACACACCGTGAAACTCTTGTTTGAACGTAAATGTCTATTGTCACATAGGCCATTTCAGTTTACCGCGCGTTACGTCAGTTGTTATTCCAAGTACGTATGGTCGCTCGTTATGGGTATTACTTTCCTTCGTTTATAAGGTGGGTCAGTAATTTTTATTGATGGGTGGTGGGGTTGACACATTTTTTTTTTATGGATGCGTGGTGGGGCTGGCTTTTTTTTTTTTTATTGACGGGGGTGGGTTTTTTTTCTTCTTTCTAAATGATGGGTGGTGGGGTTCGGTAATATTTTAAATTGATGGTTGCTGGGGGTCAACGAAAATTGTTATTGATGGGTGGTGGGGTTTGAAAAAAGTGTTCCCCACATGATTAATTCTGTAATTGCCCTAAGGTCATCTAAGGCCGGGTGAAATGAATATAAATGTAGCAGTCTGTGACTAAACCATAACAAGTTTTCAATGTAATGTAATTTTCAATGTAATGTGCAAAAAAGAGGCTGTGTAGTAACTTTTCTGCAGATCTCGTTTAACGTCTGCACTGTGTTCTTGTGCAACCATGCAGTCTGATCAGGGTCTGAATTGTTCCCTATTCAGTTAAGTCAATGAAGTATCCGGCATTGTTTGTCACCTATGAGCAAAGCATAGTAGGAAAAAGTAGGAAAAAGTAGGACCGTTTGAAATCCTGGTTTACTAGTAGGAGTCAGGGTCCGACAAAACTTTTCCGAACAGAACACTTAAATAATTTACAGCTGTTTGATATTAAACCTGAAATTGCATATCACCCTTTAGCCAACAATTTATTATATGTAGTTTCACAAGACTTACCTCATCGGGAAGCATTGACTGGCGGTCCCAAAAGGAACGATCTGCCAGAGTGTGGTGTCCTCTTCTACCCATAGGGATGTCTTCTGGATTATTGGCCCAAAGTCTTGAAATAGCTGCGAAATATAGGTGTTAAGACACGAGTACTAGTTCTTTACAGGGCAAAGCTCATCAAAACCACTATTATAATGGTAACTAGAGCAAGTGAGCAGGGGCTGACGTATACCCCTGACATCACCTTGTGCATGAAAAAAGGTGAAAGGGTTTAACGTCCCACCAACAGCTAAGGTCCGGATGGGAAGCCGGGTGCTCTAACCCCTAGGTCACAACCCATTCCTTCCTTGTGCATGAAAGCCGCATCATTTTAATGAAAATATGGATGATGATAAAGAAGTACAGTCGAACCTGTGAACAACGACCGGCAAAGGGAAGTGGCCAAAGTGACCGTTGATGACGGTAGTCATTGTTCCAAGGGTCAAACATTTTCCCGGTTTCACAACAAAGTCGGGCATGTATTTAGCATTCTATTGTAATCTATATGCATGCATAGAAAACGTCTTGGCTGTATACGCTTCCACCTGACGATTCGCTATTGCACGATCGTGGAGTGTATCTGCTTTTTATCAATTAAAAATTGCATGAAAATGGCAAAAATAGTCAATTAAATTTATTTTGTTATGTCAACTTGTTGTTATTATTCTTGAACCCAGCCTCGCTTTGGAAATTATATACAAAAGGGAGTAATTATCTTCATGATACGTACATCCCGCGGCTTGCTTTGGTGCACCATTTAATAGCTTGTATTTACATGTAAGCAGTTTAATTAGCATGACCATTAAGGGATGGCAACGAATAATTGAATATTCGTTTATTGACCGAATATTCGAATACCAGTTTGGTATTCAAATGGAAAACTTATTTATCAGGTAACCTGCCCTGTATTGACCGAATACGTACTGATTGATAACATATTGTTGTATCAGGCATTGACCTGATACAAACATCCGGTTACAAATAAGTGGAAAATGATGTTCCGTTGGTCGGATGACGTCACGTGACGTTACCGAATGACGTCAGTGTAATGACGCAACGTAAACAAGTCCTCGTTCTGTCCATAGATAACGACGTCATCTGTTGTCATTTTCGAGCATAAACCGTTACCTGATAAATAGAATACCATGCTAGTGTATTTTGATATCAAGTTTATCAGGCTCGGCTCGGAATTCCTACGCGTTTCCTAGCCTTGCCTGATAAACTTGATATCAAAAGACACTAGCCTGGTATTCTCTATATCAGTTTGGTATTCGAATGGAAAACTTATTTCAAGGTACTGTTTGGTTTACTGATTTCTCACCATTGCACATACATAGAGAATACCAGGCTAGTGTCTTTTGATATCAAGTTTATCAGGCAAGGCTAGGAAACGCGTAGGAATTCCGAGGCTTGCCGAGGAATTCCTGCCGTTTCCGAGCCGAGCCTGATAAACTTGATATCAAAATACACTAGTCTGGTATTCTATTTATGAGGTAACGGTTTATGCTCGAAAATGACAACAGATGATGTCGTTATCTATTCACAGAATGAGGACTTGTTTACGTTGCGTCATTACACCGACATCATTCGGTAACATCACGTGACATCAACCGACCAATGGAGCATCAGTTTTCACTTCATTGTAACCCGGATGTTGATATCAGGTCAATGCCTGATACAACAATATGTTATCAGTCAGTACGTATTCGGTCAATACAGGGCAGGTTACCTGATAAAGTAATTGATCTCGGCACGTGTCAAAGTTTGTATTGTCCGTTATCGACGATTAATACGGTATCATGTCAAAGTTTGCTTGTCCCTAATATCGACAATTAATAACACGGTATTGTTTTGACAGCCTGAAGGCTTGCAGGTGTTTAATCCGTACCTTAATAAAGTTTAATTGCATTAAATAGCGTAATTGTTGATCCTTGGTAAAGAACTCCCGCTGCTTTCTCGGTACACGGTGTTTCGTGGTGGTATAATTATGTGTTTGTTGAATTCTCATTGGTTAACCAATCAGTAAATGAGTAATGAATTAATACCTGTGTTAACCAATGTTCTACTAATGTCCACCCTATTGGTTAATCGGTAATTAATTACTCAATATTTCGTATTTGAGCGATTACATGAGTGTTATATACCGTAATCACATTTTTAAATACTGCTTATCTAGTTTAGTAAAGTTGGACTATCATTAACATACGTGCATATACACAGACTGGAATTATGCCGCCTGCACCATCTGCAGTTTGGGAAAGTTATCGCCGGATAAAAAAACGGCAAAGTGTCAACTGTGTAGTGTTGAACTAACATACGCCAGTACAACACCAAATCTGCGTAACCACCTGAGTGGTAAACATCCCGCAGCGAACACGTCCAGCAATGTTATTTCTACGAAGCAAGAGAGCATGATGTCATTCAAAAGTGTCAACCTCCAAAAGTGATGAAATCACACAATTTGTCACAAACATGATTGTATCGGATTATTTACCGCTAAGTTTTATGGAAGGTGACGGCTTCCGCGATCTCATGGGTGTTGCAGCACCGGATTACAAGGTGACCTGTCGGAATACAGTTCGCTCACGTATTACGAAGCAGTATGACGACGACAAAGAAGCCCACGTTTCCGAATTATCCACCGTTTCCTCGGCAGCAATCACTACCGACACGTGGACCTCCAATCCTACCGAGAGTTACATCACAGTTACCGAACATCACATCACCGACGACTGGGACATGAAAGCGAATGTGCTGATCACCAGGGCCATGTCAGAACGCCACACCGGAAAATCTCGCGACGAAGATTAAGGAGTATGTGTCCCGAGTTCAAACTCGATGGAAAAATTGAAAATGTAGGGCATGATAATGCTCGGAATATGGATTGTGCTGGTAGTAAGTGTGACGACTGGAGTGATCTCGGTTGTTTCGGTCATACACTACAACTGTGCATCAAACCAGCATTGGAGTTACAAACCGTGTCAAAAGTGGTTACCAAATGCAGAAAACTTGTTGGTCACTTCAAACATTCAACTACCCCGACAGCCAAGATGAGGAAAAGACAGCAAGTTCTACAAGAATCACAACATGGACTTATCCAGGACGTGCCTACATGTTGGAACTCTACTCATCTGATGCTACAGCGCCTGCACGAACAGCGCCGCGTACTCACCGACATCATGCTCGACTCGCGTGTTACAAAGAAGACTGACGGCACTACTTCTTAAAGACACTGAATGGGAGATAATCGGGGACTTATCTACAGTATTCAGTGGCCTGACGGAAGCGACCACACACATGTGTGCCGAGCGGATGTCTCTTGCTCACAGATCTACCCCGTCGTCTGTGGACTGCTACGAAACAGTTTGAAACCTGTGAGTAATGACAGTGGTATCGTGCTGAAAGTGAAAGACACTGTTCGTGGCGAGTTGGAGCGCCGCCACATCCGTACCCGTCGTTGCTGCCCTACTCGACCCGCGCTACAAATGTCTTATCGTTTCTGAGTCGCGAGCAGCGTAAGACAGCCGAGCAATCACTAGAGTCTCTCATGGATGAGATTCCGTGTGAGCCCACGCCATGGAAGTGCCAGAAACGGATGACAGTGGCGAACTTCGCACTTACCAGGAACAATGGGATCCAGAAGCCGATCCATTCACGTGGTGGAAACAGAATGAGACTAAGTTCCCGAGAGTGGCCGTTATCGCAAGAAAACTACTCGCAGTACCCGCAACTTCTGTGCCGTCAGAACGCATCTTTTCTACTGCTGGTCTACTACTGACCAAGTTGCGAAATCGGCTCTCAAGTGATTTAGTGGACAAAATTATATTTTTGAACAAGAACAAAGTTAAGCGCGTTTCAGACATAGACAGTGATTAAATTAATTGTGTACGTTTCTGGAGAATATGTGAGTAACTGACAAAATAGGGATTATGGGCTGCGCAACCACTGTATACCAAGATCAGACTGCATTCTCACTGTATATGCAGGAGCGTATTAATTGCTTATGAAATCGATTGGTAACACATACCATAAGTTCCATTTCGCCAGTCACAACAACGTATGAACATCAAAAATCAGATATCATTCTCCGAAACCGGGAATTACTATTCAATGTTATTCATGTATTTTGTTATCCTGTACATATTTATTATATGTTTCCCGCCACGTGATTATGGACTAGTGTAAATCCCTATCAGCTAGCAAACACTTTAACCCTGATATGCGTCTGAAATTTCCTTAGAAGCAGAAGCATGGTTTCTCAGTTGATTCGCAAAACATGGTTTTCCTGATCAAACTGCGCAGAGACGCATGCTGGTCTGGAGCTCCACTTTTCCCAAACTCAATACACCCATTATTCTCGTGTCAGTACACACATTTCATCATTCCGCTGTGTGATGCGTGACGTCATTTGAGATTTCCAATACACACAACGGAAGTTTGACATCGCGTATTATTGACACATATTTTAATCGGGCATTATACATGTACAAAGCGCTTTCATGTTTTAAAGTATCATGTTGTTTGTTGGATTATTAAATTATAACAGATTCATTGTTAACATGTATCCCCAGGACATTAATTTTCCACTCGCTTGAAAAAATAGTTAATTGATTATTATTTGAAGCAAGTGGGAACTCAATTTATCCGAGACGTGTTACCGGTGTCAATTCCGTAATAATGAGGAGATTTAGAGGTTGGGTGGTTGCGAATATTCGAATATATATTCGAATACCATTTTTACCATTCGATGCCATCCCTAGTTGAAACTAGATTGGTCAGTAAGCGAGGCTTACGGAATACCCCCCGCGTGGGCCCAGGTACCCCTAAAATATGTAAACATTTCCAAGTGTGTGAGCTTGTGACCTTGACTCTGGGTTCAGCGGGAGCGGCATGCACATGAATTTGTCACAGGGTGGTAGAGGTCCATTGGAGCAATGCGTGTGTGAAATGTGAAGCAGATCCGAGCAAGGAAATAGAAGTTATAACCGATTTCTCTGATGTTAAGTTTTGTAAAGAGACTTAAGTATGTGACCTTGACCTCGAGATCAGCGGGAATTTGTCACAGCATGATAGTAGAGCCTTAGAGGAATGCATGCATGAAATATTAAGAATTTTCAATGAAATAAATAGAAGTTATAACATATTTCTCTGATGTTAAGTTTTGTAAAGAGACTAAGTATGTGACCTTGACCTTGGGATCAGCGGGGGTTGGATGGTCATAGATTTGTCACAGCATGATAGTACAACCTTAGAGGAATGCACAAGTGAAATAATATAAAAATTTTCAATGAAGGAAATAGAAGTTATAACTTATTTCTCTGATGTTAAGTTTTGTAAAGAGACTAAGTATTTGACCTTGACATTGGGATCAGCGGGGATTGGACGGTCGTGGATTTGGCACAGCATAGTAGTAGAGCCTTACAGGAATGCATGTGTGAAATATTAAGCATTTTAGATGAAGGAAGTATAAGTTATAACAATATTTCTCTGATGTTAAGTTTTGTAAAGAGACCAAGTATTTGACCTTGGGATCAGTGGGGATGGACGCTCGTGGATTTGGCACAGCATGGTAGTAGAGTCTTACAGGAATGCATGTGTGAAATATTAAGCATTTTAGATGAAGGAAATATAAGTTATAACAATATTTCTCTGATGTTAAGTTTTGTAAAGAGACTAAGTATTTGACCTTGACCTTGGGAACAGCGGGGGTTGGACGGTCGTGAATTTGGCACAGCATGGTAGTAGAGCCTTGCAGGAATGCATGTGTGCAATATTAAGCATTTTAGATGAAGGAAATAGAAGTTATAACAATATTTCTCTGATGTTAAGTTAAATTGTAAAGAGACTAAGTATTTGACCTTGACCTTGGGATCAGCGGGAGTTGGACGGTCGTGGATTTGGTACAGCATGGTAGTAGAGCCTTACAGGAATGCATGTGTGAAATATTAAGCATTTTAGATGAAGGAAGTAGAAGTTATAACAATATTTCTCTGATGTTAAGTTTACGGACGCTTGACGGACACTCACGCTACGGAACGGAAACGGTACGGTACGGACGACGGACGGCCCGGACGGACGGAGGACGGACGGACGGACGGACGGACAACATGACTCCAGTATACACCCCCACAACTCACTGCGGGGGGTATAATTACTAACGGTCATATAGTCTTTATTAAAAGCGCAATTATTTTTTTTGTAACAAAAATATTTCATTGAATACATGTGTCAAGTCGAGTAACCCATGCGAGATAGGTGTCCAGAGAACACCAGGCTTATTTGCTTTCTGTCCAATGTATAATATCCTGATCAAGCCCGAATATTTAAGCAGCCTATGATGAATTGGCAATGTCCGCTGACGTAATTACTGATGTTATTAATTAGAGATTCGTGAGCATTGTAAACCATGGGCAGACTACGCGAAACCACTGCCTGGTCTGGCCGCTAATGCAATAAGCCGGGATTTGTCGGAGATCGAGACCAAATTGATATTGCCAATTCGTCATAGGCTGCTTAAATATTCAGGCTTGACCAGGATAGTATACATTGGACAGAAAGCTAATAAGCCTGGTGTTCTCTCCTGATTTGGACACCTAGCTCGTGTGGGATACTCGACTCGACACATTCAATGAAAACTCTTTCACAGGCCACGCCACATAGGCTATCGTTTTAATAAAGACTATATGACCGTTATTAATTTCAACTGATGGTGTGAAATTGAGAATAAGGAAACAAAATACTAATGGTTATGCTAAATTAAACCACTTACATGTAATTACGACAAGCTATTAAATGGTGCACCAAAGCAAGCCGCGGGATATACTTATCATGAAGATAATTACTCCCCTTTGTATATAATTTCCAAAGCGAGGCTGGGTTCAGAACACTAACAACAAGATGACAAAACAAAATAAATTGACTATTTTATCCATTTTTATGCAATTTTTTATTGATGAAAAGCAGATACACTCCACGATTGTGCAATAGCGAATCATCAGGTGGAAGTGTATACAGCCAAGACGTTTTCTATGCATGAATATAGATTACAATAGAATGCTAAATACATGGCCGACTTTGTTGTGAAACCGGGAAAATGTTCGACCCTTGGAACAACGACCACCTGTCAACAACGACCACTTTGGCCATTTCCCTTTGCCGGTCGTTGTTCACAGGTTCGACTGTAGTAGACGGAAAAACTTTAACTGGACACACGTACGGATAGACGGACGGACGGACGGACAGACGGATGGACGTACGCCAAAGTGCCGACTATATCGCGCTTTCCGCAAGCGGGCGCGACAAAAACTATTAACCAAAAATTTCAAAATGATTAGACCTTCACATTGGGCACAGGGGCCGCACGGGAGGGGGGTAGAATGAAAATATAGATGATGATAAACACCCATGTGAAGTTTCAAGGTAATGGGCAAAGCAGGTGCAGAGATATAGCACATGAATAAACTTTAACCAAAAACTTTAACCAAAAACTTCCAAGTAATTTGACCTTGACATTGGGCACAGGGGCCGCACGGGTGGGGGGGGGGTGGGGGGGTGGAATGAAAATATGGATGATGATAAACAGGCATATGAAGGTTTAAGGTAATGGGCAAACAAGGTGCATAGATATAGTACATGAAAAAAGTTTAACCAAAAACTTTAACCAAAAACTTCAAAGTAATTTGACCTTGAGATTGGGCACAGGGGCAGCACGAGTGGTGGTAGAATGAAAATATGGATGATGATAAACACCCATGTGAAGTTTCAAGGTAATGGGCGAAGCAGTTGCAGAGATATAGTATAACGAAAAACTTTAACCAAAAAACTTTAACCAAAATCTTTAACCAAAAACTTCAAAGTAATTTGACCTTGACATTGGGCACAGGGGCCGCACGGGTAGGGGGTAGAATAAAAATATGGATGATGATAAACACCCATGTGAAGTTTCAAGGTAATGGGCGAAGCAGTTGCAGAGATATAGTACAACGAAAAAGTTTAACCAAAAAAGTTTAAACAAAAACTTTAACCAAAAACTTTAAAGTAATTTGACCTTGGGCACAGGGGCCGCACGGGAAGTGGGGTAGAATGAAAATATAGATGATGATAAACACCCATGTGAAGTTTCAAGGTAATGGGCAAAGCAGTTGCAGAGATATTGTATAACAAACAAGATTTGTCAGTAAGCGGGGGCTTACGGAATACCCCCCCCCCCCCCCCGCGTCAGCCCTGACCTAGAATGAATTCCAGCTATCATTTTCAGATAAAAGACTATGTCAGCACATATGGAGAGTGCGATGGTGGTTCCAGTTGAAAAAAGCAAACTAGACATTCTAAGTCCGTGACCTTGACCCCTGGCATAAATGGGGGTCATAGGTGTGTTGCAGAATGATGTACGAGTGTCAGAGAAGGGCCGGGTAAAATATCACTGCATTCCGCAAAGAGAAAGAGAAGTTATAAGGAAATTTACATTTGTTAAGTTTTAGTTTTTTTCTAAGTTTATAAGTCCGTGACCTTGAGCCCTGGCATAAATGGGGGTCGTAGGTTTGTTGCAGAATGATGTATGAGTGTCAGAGAAGGGGTGGGTAAAATATGAAAGATTTCAGCAAAGGGAAAGAGAAGTTAAAACGAAATTTACAATTGTTAAGTTTTCGTTTTTTTCTAAGTTTCTAAGTCCGTGACCTTGACCCCTGGCATAAATGGAGGTCGTAGGTTTGTTGCAGAATGATGTATGAGTGTCAGAGAAGGGGTGGTCAAAATATGAAAGATTTCCGCAAAGGGAAAGAGAAGAAATTAGGAAATTTACAATTGTTAAGTTTTGTGACGGATAAACGAAACACGGAAACAACGGAAACACGACAAGCTAAAAAGACTCCAGTATACCCCTCACAACTTCGTTTGCGTGTATAAAAACTACCAAAAATTAAGTTGAGGGGGGGGGGGGGACATAACTAAGGACACACGTACGTACATATGCCAAAGTGCGACTATATCGCGCTTTCCGCAAGCGGGTGCGACAAAAATTGGACGGGGGGATTTTTAACTGGCCGTTGTGGACAGGTGCTCGCTATTCCAAGGTGGTCGTTAGCACAGGTTTGACTGTACATGTATATGACAGGAGAAATGGAGCTTATGGGATCTGTGCTTGTTAGAAGCATGATCGGTGTGTCATTGATGGAATGGTGAACAGTGCATATCCTGATCAGACTATGCGGATGCACAGGCTGATCTGGATCTACACTGGTCGAAAAACCCATAAGCCCCATATCTCCAGTCACAGCCACAAATATGATTACCAAGTGCGGCAGCAGGTGTGTACGGCGCATCACCACTGTGGACGTCTAGTTGGAGTGACATGTCCGGCACAGGTTGGTCAGAAATGGCAGCGGGTGTGTCCGGGTCATCACTACCGTGGACAGCGGGTGTGTCCGAGTCATCACTACCGTGGACAGCGGGTGTGTCCGGCGCATCACTACCGTGGACAGCGGGTGTGTCCGGATCATCACTACCGTGGACGTCTAATTGGAGTGACTCGTCCAGTACAGGTTGGTCAATGACGGCATCATCTCCGTCAATTACATGTACTGTCAATGAAAAAGATGAAAAGTAATTTAAGGCAAGAAAGTTTGTTTGTTTGTTTATTGGTGTTTAACGGCCTATCAACAGCTAAGGTCATGTAAGGTCGGGCAAACGGGTTTGATCCCGTTTTAACCTGCTAAGGGAAGAAAGTAGGCCTATACCATACAACAAGGATGTTGTAGAAATATGCTGGCTGTAGGGGCGACAGATAGGGTATAACAAATTGAAACACAAAATATTGACATTGAAGACGGACAGACAGATGGATGCTGATACAAATATAAATGTACTGGTTTTTTTATTTATTTTACTATCCTTTGATTGTATGACCATCACAACCCGAGCGACAAATGGCAGATCATGAGTGTTACATTATATGGTACAAAGAAAATATACATAAAAGGCGAATAGATATTTGCACCCAATGGATAAATTTTATATTTCCTAGTCTAGACACTATGGGTACATGTATATTCTATTCGAGACACGCCATGTGATTTTGCACCTATTAAAAACATGTGCGATATCTCATGATAAATATTTTAAAATTTACCACATTTTCCTTAACTGACATCGAAAGTTGACAAATTTTTGAAAAATGCATTTGCTATGAAAATTTTGTCATCTTTCGTCGTCATTTACAGACAATATCACAGTTTATGTAACAGCAGGCCGTCAAGTGAGGGATGGGTCCAAAAAAATAGGAAAATAGGAATTCAGTCGGTGAAAAAAATAGGAATAAAATAGGAAAATATAGTCTAAATAAAGAATAAAATCTTATTTTAAGACATTTTATGGCCAACCTGACCTTTTAATATTTTTATTGATAATTTGTGTTGTATTGCTCAAAGACTATAACTAAGTTATTAATTGCTTCAAGATCCAAAAACAAGATTTTGACACACTACTTGTGCTATATTAATTAAAGTAATGTACATATATGTTGGCCGCCATACCTTCAGCCAACCCAATCCACCCTTGTCTTTCTTTTGTTTTGAATATATATATTTTATTAATGAGATTGCTGGATGTGGTGTTGTATTAATACAGAAAAAATAAGCAATTTTAATATTTATTGTTTGCCCTAGTTGAAGCAAAATTGTGTAGACGAAGAAGGCGGGGCAATCAGTAAGTAAGTTATAATTTTTAATAAACTAAACTAAATATATTTATTTAAAAATTCAATATATGAACCATAACCATCATCGGTGGCGGAACAGGAAAATTATTGGGGGGGGGGGGGGGGGAACGCCATTTCCTGCATTCTCAGGTCCCAGTCTTGGGGACCCAAAGGGCCTGGACGTTGCTAGGGCGGTCCGGGGGCAGGCTCCCCCAATTTTTTTTATTTTAAATCTAAGAGGAGTGAAACGCCATTTCCTGCATCCTTCGGGTCCAGTCTTGATGTTGCTATGGGGTCCCGGGGCATGCGCCACGGTAAATTTTGAAAATGTAAGAGGCGTAAAACGCCATTGCATTCTCAGGTCCCAGTCTTGAGGATTTTTGTTGAAATCGAAGAGGAGTAAAACGCCATTTCCTGCATTCTCAGCAAGTTTGAGGATGATAATATGTGCTTTATTACATAATTATTGGGGGGGCGGGCCAGGCCCAAAAATTTTAACCAAAAACTTTAACCGGACACACGTACGTACGTATGCCAAAGTGCCGACTATATCGCGCTTTCCGCAAGCGGGTGCGACAAAAATTGGACGGGGGGATTTTTAACTGGCCGTTGTGGACAGGTGCTCGCTATTCCAAGGTGGTCGTTAGCACAGGTTTGACTGTACATGTATATGACAGGAGAAATGGAGCTTATGGGATCTGTGCTTGTTAGAAGCATGATCGGTGTGTCATTGATGGAATGGTGAACAGTGCATATCCTGATCAGACTATGCGGATGCACAGGCTGATCTGGATCTAACACTGGTCGAAAAACCCATAAGCCCCATATCTCCAGTCACAGCCACAAATATGATTACCAAGTGCGGCAGCAGTGTGTACGGCGCATCACCACTGTGGACGTCTAGTTGGAGTGACATGTCCGGAACACAGGTTGGTCAGAAATGGCAGCGGGTGTGTCCGGGTCATCACTACCGTGGACAGCGGGTGTGTGCCGAGTCATCACAATACCGTGGACAGCGGGTGTGTCCGGCGCATCACTACCGTGGACAGCGGGTGTGTCCGGATCATCACTACCGTGGACGTCTAATTGGAGTGACTCGTCCAGTACAGGTTGGTCAATGACGGCATCATCTCCGTCAATTACATGTACTGTCAATGAAAAAGATGAAAAGTAATTTAAGGCAAGAAAGTTTGTTTGTTTGTTTATTGGTGTTTAACGGCCCTATCAACAGCTAAGGTCATGTAAGGTCGGGCAAACGGGTTTGATCCCGTTTTAACCTGCTAAGGGAAGAAAGTAGGCCTATACCATACAACAAGGATGTTGTAGAAATATGCTGGCTGTAGGGGCGACAGATAGGGTATAACAAATTGAAACACAAAATATTGACATTGAAGACGGACAGACAGATGGATGCTGATACAAATATAAATGTACTGGTTTTTTTATTTATTTTACTATCCTTTGATTGTATGACCATCACAACCCGAGCGACAAATGGCAGATCATGAGTGTTACATTATATGGTACAAAGAAAATATACATAAAAGGCGAATAGATATTTGCACCCAATGGATAAATTTTATATTTCCTAGTCTAGACACTATGGGTACATGTATATTCTATTCGAGACACGCCATGTGATTTTGCACCTATTAAAAACATGTGCGATATCTCATGATAAATATTTTAAAATTTACCACATTTTCCTTAACTGACATCGAAAGTTGACAAATTTTTGAAAAATGCATTTGCTATGAAAATTTTGTCATCTTTCGTCGTCATTTACAGACAATATCACAGTTTATGTAACAGCAGGCCGTCAAGTGAGGGATGGGTCCAAAAAAATAGGAAAATAGGAATTCAGTCGGTGAAAAAATAGGAATAAAATAGGAAAATATAGTCTAAATAAAGAATAAAATCTTATTTTAAGACATTTTATGGCCAACCTGACCTTTTAATATTTTTATTGATAATTTGTGTTGTATTGCTCAAAGACTATAACTAAGTTATTAATTGCTTCAAGATCCAAAAACAAGATTTTGACACACTACTTGTGCTATATTAATTAAAGTAATGTACATATATGTTGGCCGCCATACCTTCAGCCAACCCAATCCACCCTTGTCTTTCTTTGTTTTGAATATATATTTTATTATAATGAGATTGCTGGATGTGGTGTTGTATTAATACAGAAAAAATAAGCAATTTTAATATTTATTGTTTGCCCTAGTTGAAGCAAAATTGTGTAGACGAAGAAGGCGGGGCAATCAGTAAGTAAGTTATAATTTTTAATAAACTAAACTAAATATATTTATTTAAAAATTCAATATATGAACCATAACCATCATCGGTGGCGGAACAGGAAAATTATTGGGGGGGGGGGGGGGGGGGGAAGGGGGGGGGGGGGGGGGAAACGCCATTTCCTGCATTCTCAGGTCCCAGTCTTGAGGACCCAAAGGGCCTGGACGTTGCTAGGGCGGTCCGGGGGCAGGCTCCCCCAATTTTATTTTAAATCTAAGAGGAGTGAAACGCCATTTCCTGCATCCTTCGGGTCCAGTCTTGATGTTGCTATGGGGTCCCGGGGCATGCGCCACGGTAAATTTTGAAAATGTAAGAGGCGTAAAACGCCATTGCATTCTCAGGTCCCAGTCTTGAGGATTTTTGTTGAAATCGAAGAGGAGTAAAACGCCATTTCCTGCATTCTCAGCAAGTTTGAGGATGATAATATGTGCTTTATTACATAATTATTGGGGGGCGGGCCAGGCCCCCCCCCCACTTCCGCCGCCCCTGACCATTACATACAGCAACATTAAGCAATTATAACTGCATATTGAAGGTTGTGTTGGCTATCACACAAGCTGGCAAAACGTTAAGTTGGTTAGCTAACAAGGCCACAATAGACAAGACCACATATCATAATATTGACAATTTATTGGTGTTTCAGGCTGAGAAAGTTGCAACTTAAGTGTATAGAGCCGGTGTAACAGGAAATCTCCCTCCCCCCTAGGCTTAAGCCTAGGAAATTCTCCCCCCTGCCCCACCACCACCTTCACAGAGACTGTCCACAAAACTGTTAATGTATTTGCATATACAGTCGAGCACCAGTACCTTGAACGTCAGTATCTCGATGGTATCCCCTATCTCGATGATTCGCTAAAGTCCCAGATTATATCCTTATTTGTTTAATGTAAATTCCCTCGGCTATCTCGAACATGCCCTATCTCGAACATGTTCTCTATCTCGACTGTTCATTCTGCCCCCTTCGTATAAAAATACGTTAAAAATCACTTTGCTATCTCGATCACATAAACGCTTGGGTAATTCACCTAAGCGCCTGGCTGCTAAGATCAATTTGGTTAACACTAATTTTCAAAACCTATTATCAAACGAAACAAAATAAATTCACACCTGCTCCGGGTTGTTTGCTTAATTGGCCACCTCGATTTGTTTGAGTGTTTGACACGATTCATTAAGCATTATCACAACGTGCCACATGCCATTCTTAACGCCCTGTCAAAGTCCATGGCATTCTTTACACAGCTGTATAGACGCCGGTGTACGTTTAAAACATGTACTTTTCTGTTTCCTGTATTATATGTTACTCATTATGTAAACACAACTTTATTTCCTTCTTAGTGAGTGACATATTGTCTATTGAATAAAGGTATATAATGTATGTAATGTTCATATTGTTGTTTGTCAATTAATTGAAATATAAAATAATACAAGAATTCCTCCACGGAAGCGGTGTTGCGCCTGCCGAGGCATTTGAGTGTGGACATTACAAGTAAATAAATGACCTTGACCTTGAGAATTTGGATGTGGGGGTGTGCGTCAAGGTCAAATATAGATCAGGGGTTATTGATGTACATCCCTATGAGAAAAGGTTGTCCAAGTATGGTGTCTGTATGCACAATAGTATTCCATGTACAAGCTTGACTAAAAACCTTAACCAAGGTTGACTAAAAACCTTAACCAAGGGGAATTAACTAAGTAATTCAAGAGGAAATGTAGGTCAAGGTCAAATATAGATCAGGGGTTATTGATGTACATCACTAGGAGATGAAGTTGTGCAAGTATGGTGGGTGTAGGGCTAGTAGTATTCCATATACAAGGTTGACTAAAAACCGTAACCAAGGCGTGACGGTGACGCCGATGCCGGGGTGACAACATAAGCTCTACTTATTCTTCGAATAGTCGAGCTAAAAACCGGACGACGACAATGCGGATGACGACGGAAAAAGCGCCAACCATAGTCGCGCCTCTGCTAAAGCAGGCGCGACAAAAACCGGACGATGCGGACGGCGACAAAAGCGCCGACCATACATGTAGTCGACAAAAATGGAAAATAAAAAATAAAAGCACACGACAAATTTTAATTCAGCATTGCAAGGGTTAACACTTTCACCACAAAATATGCGACAGGGTTTTCAACAGTGTTCCTTTGGGGACATTTCGACCCTATAAATTTGATTTGGGCTCCTGGAAATTGCAGCACAGTGGTCAAATATTTTTAAAACATACAAAATTTGTATTTTACACAAAATTTAGTTTAGGAAATTTGGACCCTCGACAATTGACAATACTTGTCCGACACAGGGTTCATACTATTCTGTGAAATTATAAAATTTAAGGACCAAAATTAGTAAAATTTTCTTACATGTAGACATACAAGAAATTGTCAATAGCAGGGTTCTTATGCTTCACAAGTGAACTTGGGTACTACAGAGGCGTCGGAAGCAAATTAATATTGGGGAGGCGATTGTCGACCTGAGCGCAGCGAGTTAGTGCTAGGGGGATCCGGGGGGGCATGTACCCCCTGAATTATTTTGAATCTAGATGCCATTTCCTGTATTCTGCTGCATATAAGAGACATTCAGATGCCTTACATTTTTTGCCGCCCCACTTCCTACGCCTTTGTACTAATGGATCAGGATTTGCAAGCAAACTATGTCTGTGGCCAACTATACGAAACTACTTTTGCATACTCCCTTGGCTATATTATCATAAACCAAATAAATTTGTATTAGCACATATCTAGAGCACTTTTCCAGGAAGCAGAAAGTAAGTAATGCTTCAAACGCAACTTTGGAAATACTACTGCATCATAACTCTTATGTAATGCAATGAAATTAGAGCAATGAACAGTAGTGCACTCAAAAAGATATCTTCTATATTTCTATATTTACCCACAGGTGATTCTAGCGTGTCAATTCAAATGCGCCCGGGTGTAATAATAATAGTACTTATAATAATAGTACTTAGAAAGGTACAAAACTCCCATTCGCCACCATTGTCAGAGCGGCCACACACAATGTCAGAGCGGCCACACAATGTCAGAGTGGCCACACAATGTCAGGAGTGGCCACACAATGTCAGAGTGGCCACACAATGTCAGAGTGTCCACAGTGGCCACACAATGTCAGAGTGTCCATACAATGTCAGAGTGGCCACACAATGTCAGAGTGGCCACACAATGTCAGAGTGGCCACACAATGTCAGAGTGTCCACACAATGTCAGGAGTGGCCACACAATGTCAGAGTGTCCACACAATGTCAGAGTGGCCACACAATGTCAGAGCTCCAGTTAAGGTGTGTAAATTTGGAGGTAAATTTCTTATTTCTCCATCAAAAATGGCAAATTGGGAGTGCTTTAGAATCGTCTCAATGAGACGATTCTAAAGCACTCCCAACTTGCCATTTTTGATGAAGAAATAACAAAATTTCACCCCAAGTTGGTCAAATTACGCACCTTAACTGGAGCTCTGAATGTACTACTGCGATACTGCGATACTGCGATACTGCGATACTGCGATTGCGATACTGCGATACTGCGATACTGCGATAGTAGGCAATAGTGAGTCTGACATGTCCTGTTCCCTAGTTCTCTTTTTCATATTGGGTGTGTTGATTTGTGCCATTATTCAACTTTAACCGAGGATGGGAAACAAATATATTTGATAATAAGTAGAGTCAATTCTTATGGATTCGTGCCTTCTCATTAATCCATGCCCCTAGAAAACAAGTGAATAAGCATATTCTAAGAATAGTGTTAATTGGAAATTAATTTAAAATGTATTTTAAGTTGTTTCCCACGGTTATCTAAGTTACAGATACATACAATTGTGATTTACCACCTATTTTGTGATTTTTCTACACATTTCCTTAATCTGAAGAGGGTTTGTTCGTAAATTTTGCATAAAATATGATAGATGTTGATTTCTATGTGAATCTGGACTTCACCATATTTAAATTTATGCATCTAGGCGGCAACATTTCTTTATTGTACGAGTGATCAAAGATTCCACTGAGAATAATAAATATACTCACAATATCACCTCACAATTATTGTTTGTATATACATGAAACACCTTTCTAAACAATGTACAAAACAATTCAAATGCGCCCAGGTGTACTATTATTATTACACCCGGGCGCATTTTAATTGTTTTGTACATTGATTAGAAAGGTGTTTCATGTACAGGCTACGCTCGTTTACTCAAAGTCGCTTACGTCGAAATCACCGGTTACGTCGAATTACTAGCACGGTCCCGTTTAAAATCCTATTATTTTCCATATAACTAAGTTCGGTTAAGTCAAATTTCGATAACTCAAATTATCCGTTTATTCGAAGGTATATTTAGGTCCCGAAAACATAAATCTACTGTATTTCACACTCGTTAAGTCGAAATGTCAATTTGCGGAGGTGAGTAGAAGTTTGTCACCTGCAGTTTACCTGATCAAAGTCGGGTATTCAGACTCTAGTTAAAGGTGTTTGCGTTGACACTGATTAAACAGGCCTCCCGAAATGACCGTCGGTGATCATTAAGTGGTGAGCAATAAATGGCAACTATTTTAATTGGACTGGCATTAAATGCTTTTACTCGAACGTTCATTAAAGTGAACACAAGTTGCGCGATTAGAAATGAGTGAAATATTTCATCAGCATCAGTATAGGGACGAAACATTGAATGGGCGAGTTTTATGTTCTAAACATTATTAGTTTGTACAATCAAGTCTGGTCAGAAATAATCATTTATAATAGTGTTACAAATCAGTATTTCTTGTTGTTTTGTGTTGTTTCCGTGTATAATTTATTAAAATAATTCATAAAATATTATGTTCTTGTTATTATTTATTTCATAAACTGAATATGTACATATCGCTACATGCGCATGTCGCGTGTGCCACATCCGGGTTATCTATTAATTACACACAGACATGCATATGTGTATTTGTAAACAAACCGAAAGTGTTTAAATATGATTTGTCTTAGAAACAGCATTTAACATGTATCCATGTACATTTAATTGCTAAAATAAATCATATTTACTACTCAAGGCTACATCAGCAAGTAATCATTTGGTTCTAACTGTCAATAAAATAGTTTGTTGTCCGACAGGTTGCGTACTACGGATACGTCAAACTACGGTTAACTCGAAGTATTTTTTTATCTCCCTTCGAATTCGAGTAAGTGAGTGTGGCCTGTATATAAAAACAATAATTGACCATCCAAGACTAGACATAGCACTATGGCTTTACTATCGTTAGCAAAGTAAATAATAAATGATAAAAGTAAGATAATGAAAAATAGAAGTTAAACATGATATAGAGACATGGCATGTTAGTCTAATCCAAGACACGCTAGAATCACCTGTGTGCTGAACCATAATAAATCCTGTGTTTTTGTCGATTTACGGAGGTTTCGCGACCTCCGCGTTCGCACCTCATACACTTTCGCACATTGTACGTTTTTGCGGCTAGAGGTTTCACTACCCCAGGTTGATTACCCCAATTAACAAGTTACCTGGTTTGAGGGTCCAGATAACCTGCTAATACAGGTGCATAAGCATAGGGTCGCAAATCCTCTAGTCTTGACAGCTTACGATGTGCGATGGTGCAGCTTAACATGCACGATGCATATACACTGCCACATAAGGTACATGTGCATTCAAAACGTAAGGAGAATGTAATTTATTCTCAATATGTTGACTATGAATGAAAGTGTACCAATGTTAGCTTATTTGTGCACATCTTTGACAAGTGATGCATATATCAATATTATAAGCATTAAATACATCAGCGTTTTTATGCACCATCACTGAAGATGTTACATATAAAACTGATTCTGGGTTGTTGTGAACGTGTGAAAATATTAATTGATATGAGGATTGAGACTAATTGTGATGCTGCGATCGCAATTAACATTTGAGAACTGAGTTACTAATTGAGTTGACACTTTAAGCAATGTAACATATTGATTGATTGGAATGTTTGTAATGGCCGCATATTGCAGTAATTAATGTTAGCGTGTACAGGATGGCATGTGGTAGTTCTAAAACAGAGCTGATTTATATCGTACAAATATTATTAGCCCCAATTCTCATGGATTTGTGCCTTCTCATTGATTCATGCCCCTAGAAAACAACTGAATAAGGTATTTTAAGTTGTTTCCCACGGTTTTCTAAGCTACAGTTACATACAATTGTGATTTACCACCTATTTTGTGATTTTTCTACATACTTCCTTAATCTGAAGAGGGTCTGTTCGCAAATTATGCATGAAATGTGATATATGTTGATTTCTATGTGAATCTGGACATCACCATATTTAAATTTGATGCATCTAGACAGCAACACTTATTTATTGTACGAGTGAGCAATGAATGTCACTCAAATGCCCAAAAAGTTGTAGGGCACGAACCTGATGAGAAGTTTTAAGATCAATTAGGTGACTTGGGTCAGTTATTTCTAGGGACTCTAAGACTTACATAAACAACAATTTTGGCGAATTCCTTATGTGCACTCATAGTCAAGTGTTTGAACTTTATGTTGATGTACACATTTTCAGGAATTAATCAGAATATAACACACAATATGAATGTATGTGCTAGGGGCACGGATCCACGAGAACAATGACTATATGAACATTCAGTGTTATTTATAACGCAGTCCTAATCCACAGGTGATTCTAGCGTGTCTTGGATGGTCAATTATTGTTTGTATACACATAAAACACCTTTCTAAACACTGTACAAAACAATTAAAATGTGCCAGGGTGTAAATATAATAGTACTTAGACTAAGTACTATTAGTCCCTATTCTTAAGGAATTCACCAAAATTGTTGTTTATGCAAGTCTTGAGTCCCTAGAATTAACCCACCCAAGTTGCATAATTGATCTTGAAACTTCTCATCAGGTTCGTGCCCTGCAACTTTCTGCACATTTGAGTGACATTCCTTGATCACTCATACAAATTACAACAAGAAACGAGGCAAAGCCACGAAGGCCAGGTTTTTTCCAAGCATGGACACTTGGATAATATAATGATACCCACTTTTTGTAGACTACATGGCCGTGGCCTGCATGTCGCGCCTTGGGGCGAGGCATGGACACTAAAAAAATAGATATAGTAGATGGAAAAACTTTAACGAAAAAACGTTAACCGGACACACGGATGGACGGACGCTCTAACGTTTGGCAGTTATGGGCTTTTTGTTCTTTAAAAGATCAAAGGATAAGCTCATAAAGATCAAAGATATTAGGAGCTTATGGAAAAGAACAAAGGAATCCTTTGTTACTAACCCTTACCCTAAGCTCCTAAACCCTGTTTGCTGGCTCGGACGGACGGACGGACGTATGCCAAAATGCCGACGATATCGCGCTTTCCGCAAGCGGGTGCGACAATGATGATAAACACCTATGTGAAGTATCAAGGTAATGGGTGAAGCAGTTGCAGAGATATAGTACACGAAAAAACTTTAACAAATAAATTCAAAGTAATTTCAACTTGACATTGCGCACAGGGGCCGCACGGTTTGGGGGTTAGAATGAAAATATGGACGATGATAAACACCCATGTGAAGTTTCAAGGTAATGGGCGAAGCAGTTGCAGAGATATAGTATAACGAAAAAGTTTTAACCAAAATATTTAACCAGACGTACGTTAAAAAGTTAACGTTGAAAATGGCTAAGTCAATTACGTAGAAATAATAGGTGAAGGTAAAAAATGGTCACATGTTGGATAGTTGTATGTGGTAGGCACCCCTTGGTTATGAAGCTGTGAAAGTTTGGTGGTCAAAGGTGGTACGTAACCAAAGAAATGGACTTAAACACGAAAACTTAACATTGTAAACGCGAAAAGTTAACATTAAAAATGGCTAAGTCGACTGCGCGGAAAAAATGGGTCAAGTTCAACAAAAAGTAACATGTTGGATAGTGATATGTGGTGGGCACCCCTTGATTATGAAGCTGTGAAAGTTTGGTGGTCCTAGGTGGTACAGTACCAAAGAAATGGACTTAAACACGAAAACTTAACATTGAAAATGGCTAAGTCGATTGCGCGGAAAAAATGGGTCAAGTTAAAAAAAAAGTAACATGTTGGATAGTGATATGTGGTGGGCACCCCTTGATTATGAAGCTGTGAAAGTTTGGTGGTCCTAGGTGGTACAGTAACAAAGAAATGGACTCAAACACGAAAACTTAACATTGATTGTGGACGCCGCCCGCCCCCGCCCTCCCCGCCCGCCCGCCCGCCCGAAACCCGAAAGCGCCAACCAATCCAATAACCTGGATTTTTTTTCAAAAAACCTGGCTAAAAAAGAAGACTTGCTGCCTTGATGTATCAAATGTAAATATGGTGAAGTTCAGATTCATCTAGAAATATGTAATATATCACATTTTATGCATAATTTGCGAACAGACCCTCTTCAGATTAAGGGAGTATGTAGGCAAATCACAAAATAGGTGGTAAATCACAATTGTATGTAACTGTAACTTGTAAAACCATGGGAAACAACTTGAAATACCTTTTTAAGATCATTTTCAATTAACACTTCTTAGAATATCTTATTCACTTGTTTTCTAGTGGCATGAATCAATGTAGACATAGCACTATGGCTTTACTACCGTTATAGCAAAGTAAATAATAAATGATAAAAGCCAGATACTGAAACATAGAAGTTAAACATGATATAGAGACATGACATGTTAGTCTTGAATCAACGAGAAGGCACGAATCCACGAGAATTGGGGCTATATTTAGTACACCTTGGCACATTTTAATTGTTTTGTAGTGTTTAGAAAGGTGTTTTATATATATACAAACAATAATTGACCCTCCAAGACACGCTAGAATCACATGTGATCGCACCAGGGTAGCGAAACCTCTACCCGAAGAGTCGCGAAACCTCTAGCCGCGGTTGTGAGCAGAGTCGCGAAACCTCCGTCATTCTTTTTGTCAATTTAATCTACCGGGCGCACGATTCACCCAAATCCTCCCCAAATCCTCATTTTCCCCCAAATCCTCCCCAAATCCTCATGTAATGAATAAGTTATCCAATTAATATGTCTCAAAACCTTTTAATATCATTCTTAAGAAGTTATTGAACCTGATTTGAATACGTTTTTATGGTAAAAAGAGTCTTATTTCAATGTTTTAATTTAACTTAGGCATTCTAGTAGCCAAGGGAGATCATCCAAAATAAATTATGAGATAAATGCAAGGGAGATAAATGTTGTTTGACCCATTTTGGTCAATTGAAACATGCAAGTTATTTACCATTCCAAATGTTTATTATTAGCCGATCTATTTATAGATCAGCTAATATATTGGTCATCCATCGAATTCTGAAAAAGTTTGTAGCAACCCTTTTCTCCGCTATTCGGTAATCTACGAACGCGAATTTTGCTGTATCACTTCCAAATTGCATCAACCGATAAAGTTTGCATTTTTGGCAATTATCTCCGTTTAAAACTTTAAATATAGCCAAATAACACAATTTTGAATACGTAATGAGCTGAACGCCGGAAGAGATTGAACCCGGAAGTTGTTGTTGTTGAAGTCTATAGTTGGCTCTAATGGCCATATACGCCAACATACGCCGATTATTGGGCTAATTTAAAGCTTTTATTTATTAAACAGAACAAGTTTCAGCCACGTATAATGCGTTAATGTGTTTTATTCGGCTAATTTATAATCGACCTCTGTCAAAATCAAAATCTCCTCCGACTAGCAACCCCAGCATCTCGGGTTTATCCCATTGGATCGCGTATGCGCGTCATTTGACGCTAGTTAATATTCACAAAATTTTCCACCAATCAAAACGAAGAATTGCCCTTCATAGCGAACTTTGATTTGTTTACGTATCATGCAGGGATGGCAGGGATGCATCCAGCACGCGCGATTGCGGCAATCCCCCTTAATTATTGTCAATGCCGCAAATTATTCATTGTCTTGCGCCCGACATTGCGCAAAAAATCACGGATGGGCCCCTTTTTAAATTACCAGTGCGCACATTAAAAAAACGTAATTGACTATTTAAACGCGCTGCGTATTTAAATCATTGGAAGGCGTGCAGTGCAGTTCAATCGAGTTTGTGTGGCCGTTGAACGTAAGCTTCGAGTCGATTTAAACCATTTAAATCTTTAAACAAGGGATAAACAAGTGACAACGTTAAACTGTTATGCTCCATTAAGAAGTAAAAAGCTTATGGCAAATTATATTACTTTGGGGCCGAGCTATTAAAGTGACTGGTGTGGCATGGAAATATTGAGTTCTGATTTTGGGAATTTTCCTCATCGTGGACCCGTTTAATGCGGGATAGTACAACCCGTTGGCCCTTAAATGACTTTAGATAAGCCGTTAAACACCAATACTCACTCCCCCCCCCACCCCCCCCCGAGACTCAGTAACTTCTCATGACTTTTCATTCATCTGTTTTTTTTTCAGAAAATGTCATGGGTGGCCAATATAAATAGTCTTAATTTTCAGAATTGTCTTTCTTGTATATATGCATGTCCCCATATAATTGTTTCTTTGTTTAACGGCATATTATATATCAACATCTATTATTATATGACTGAGCATTTCAATCACTCTCATTGGCCGAAACACGGCCACGTGAGTATCTACAAATTTCATGTAGACCTCTGAACTGTTTGTTTACACGAATAAGCACTCTCGGACCGCGAGACCGGTCCGAGATGTGTTTATTCATGTAAACAAACCTATTGTTCACCTCCTTAGACAGGGTTCGACACTAACTTGTTTTACCAGGTAGTCCGCAGGACTAGTGACTTCAAAAAGTTGGTAGTCCTCCGAGAAAGTTGCTGGTCCTATGAACGTTATATGCATGTAAGTTCATGTACATAAAACAAATCAAGTTACACAGGTGTATGTACCCCAAACGAGTGCTTTCAGAAGTGCTGCACATTTCCAAGTTATTTAGTCATAGTTTTGTGAATCATTGATAACAAAATTCCAGTTAGATTTGATATCCTAAAGTAAGTCGAAGGGCATAAATTTGAAACAACATTCATTTCTTTCATGCCTCCGACATATCCTAAGCAGACCGTCCGCCATAGTCTCATCTCAACACATAAGACTCATCTCTAAACATTAACAATTTTGTATTTTACAAGTATATAAAACTATTCTACGGCATACAAGGTCATCGAGCCAGTGCCGTTGTTAAATCCAATCATTTACATTTCATCGTTGTCTTTTGAACGGGCGCTAGATTCAAGACTACGTTATGTACATTGTATTGAACATCCATGTCAGTCAAAGAATTTAGGATGTGGAAATCACAAACCATTCGGGCCAGTGAATTTTCAATTTTCACTGCCCCAAACCAATTTTCACTGGACCAAACTTTTAAATGTAATATAACCAAAATAGAAATAGCACAATATTTACCGGTCATTTTGACTGAAATGGAACATCCCTACCTATGTTGTGCCTTTTTTTATTGAAAGATAATCCATCTATCCTGCGGGTAAAGGTGCACGTCATATGTTTCAGTGCAGTTGGTCTGAGAACTAAAACGAGATTTGTTGGCTAAGAGGATATACCCTACCTGGAATAAAAACATTCATACTATCAGCAAACAGACGGTTGTGTGTAAATATAAACTAGTAAATAAAAATGCTAATTGGGTGGGTCACCAGGGGTGGTGGGAAGGCAATGTTACAAATAATTAAGAGATTTTCTGCAATAGGAATATAAATGTTGCGACGTGAACAAATTATACAAAAAGTAATCTTCTTTTCAAAATATAGTCGTGCGATATTTACTGGCCCAGTGTTCATTCCAGTAGCCTGATATGTATGTTTAGTAATTTGGTGAAATCGGTTATTGATCTCAATAAAAACTTGTGTGCTTATACCGTTGCATTTTACCAGAATGATGATTTAATATGATATTTATTAACCCATACTACGCTGAATTAAATGCCGTCGTCTGCTGGAAATGTTTTATTTTCAATATTTCTCATAAAAAAACCCTGGTTTTGACAGCACATAGGAATCGTCTCCACTGGAGACGATTCTCATATGCTGTCAAAACAAGTTTTTTCTTAAACCTTTGAACCCGAAATCCCGCTATAGCGGTTTATGCAAAAAGTGCAGATCCAGATGAGCCGGCTCGTAACGAGCCGTCTCATCAGGATCTGCACTTTTTGCAAGTAATTTTCATATTTCTTAGAACAAAAACACCCCCTTTTCATAAATGGACGAATCTGAAAATCATTTTGTGACCATTGGATTGGTCGGAACATTAGCATATCACAGTCCATTCCAGTTCCTTAGGGTTGAAAGGGTTAAGAATTAAAGCAAAAATGAAAAACAGCAGACGGCAAATTCCGTCAACAGCGTAGGAAGGGTTAAATCATATTGAAATAAATAATGTTTAAACTAATGTATAGGTTTTACTATACAATCGAATAGCTTATTGTCCAAATGAGCGTTTATATCCAAATGTGCATGCAGTCGCCTTCTGTGTTTGTTTGAATACCTACTCGTGTGTTTTACATCATACTACTTTTGGTGTCGTGTACATACCTAGATATTTATAAGAGGACACCGTTTCAATATGAAAATCTATGTATAGACATCAAAATAATCGGTGTATCTCGTTTCTATCCAAAGTTAATGCTACTTCTTTATTTACCAAACGCTGATGGTGGGCATCTTGGATTTTGAAGTGGTTACCGTATTTAGCCGTGTATTACGCGCATTTTTTCAGCCCCATTTTTAATCCAGAAGTCACCCTGCGCGTTATAAGTAGGAACATTAATTTCAAACATTTTTTCCAACTGATTTCTGCCAGTTTTACGCAAACAAAACAAGCCCGGAAACGGAAATATCAATTTTTGACAGGTGTCCGCTATGACGTTGAAATACGCATAGTGTGAAACAAGAGAAAAGGAATCAATCGATATGAATGGGTGCGGTAAGTATAGATTGATGGTAAATTGGTATATTTTGGGATTTAATATAGCCAGGCTCGTAACATAAGAGGCTACGTGTATTAGAGGAAATTTACGTGTTTTCTGTATTTACGCTGGTGTACCGATCTCATATCGGTCAAATGTTGCCTGTCGGGTATTGTTTGGTCGTACATTTTCAAAGTGACGTCACACGTCTGCCATTCTGTGAATAATTAATGAGGACAGATCATCTCAATCCCATAAGCGCTTGATGTAAGATTTTAGATGCTAAATCAAGCGTCGCGCACATTCGCATTCGGTAACACTCGGTAATGGTCGTTTTTCGTTGCTAGGTGCCGACTGACTGTGTTACTATTTTTGTAAAGTATTGACAAGTATTCACGCATCAATACCTTATGACATGTGCGACCAGCATAGCCACTGATTCATCTGCGCATACACTGATATGGGGCTATGCTGGAATGTCGTGTATTCAGGTAGTACCTACGTATATTGTTAAACCTAATCAATAAACAGTGAATACACACTATCTGTACCTACGTATATCCACGGTGGTCCACAGTGTCAATATTTGGCTGGGGGGGGGGGGGGGGGGGGGGGGGGGGGGGGGGGGGGGGGGGGGGGGGTGGGGGGGGGGGGGGGGGGGGGGGGTGGGTGTGTAATTGTTTTATGGCCCATTTCTCGTGTGCAGGTCACTAGTAGGGAGCTATTATCGCCTTGGGGAAGAAGTTTACACATGGCTAGCCTGCTGTGTGTTTGCGATTACGGGTAATTATGTTATACACGAATGGCAAATATGGTGGAATTATATACAACAAATTTCTTCGTAAGTAGGTTCAATAAGTTTATTACATGCATCATGAATTTTTATTAAAGCCCCAATACGGCTCAAGTTGCCAAATTTGACCTCCTATTGGGTTTTCCCACACATAAATCCAACAGGTTTCTATTTACACACACTTTGAAGCTGTTTGCATTCATTTTGGTACAAAAATGAGTTTGTAGTCGAAGAAAATATCAATATTTGTTGATAAACAAACAGCAGGTGCGTGTTCAAAGTCCGATCGATTTTCCGATAGAAGCTCGGGTCAACTCCCTGATTCGCGGCCGATGAATTCCGATAGCCGGAGTTTATCGACTCGCTTCCGAGCCGAAGCTGTTGGGTTACGGGAATTAATTTGTCAATATTGATATTTTTCACTGAGTGGTACACAAAACAAGTTTTTGTTGTCTTCACATTGCGATTTAGATGTAAATCTCAAGACTTGAGATGTATCTATTAGGCAGTATATGTTAGTTTTGTGTACTAAATCAGTTGCCAAACATGTTTTTGTGTTTGAAAAAATCGGAAAATTGTAATACTGAGCCGTTCAGGGCCTTTAAGCTTATTAATGAGTCAAAACGGCCCCCAAGTTTTGGGAATTTCGTCAAAACGGCCTCTACTAAATGGCCCCCTATTATTATATTATATATTTTTATTTTTTTCTACATATATATAAAAATATTCTTAATATTCATCTAAAATAACAATAATAAATGACCTTGTATTATGAATATGGATGAAAACGAACTTTAATATGCATGTAATTATAAATATATGTGTGTTGGTTTGTATATCTTATCAATTACCATGGATGTTTTTCACACCTTTATGTAGACAAAGGCCCATTATCTAACCCCTTGTATTTTAGTGGGGATACAACAAAATTAACAACAACTCGTTATACTTTCTATTTATCAACCTGTCTTTACACATATCGAGACAATTATGCAACAATGTACACGTACTTTGATACAATTTAAATGTACAATCGCGAACTGGCATAACATCTCAAGTTATTGCAAAAGTTGATACAGAACAAAATCACATATTGGATATATAGGACAACTCGTGCAGAACTGAACTTGATACATTGTACGTCTGTGGTGGACGTCTCAAAATAGATGCTTCCAAAGTTAAAAAAAATAAATTGGAGGCGACTGTCAAACCATATATATCCAGGGGGGCTACGTCCCTTATGCACTGACCTCTTTCGTGCTACCTGTAAACACACGTTCACTTATGATAGCTTCACTGACTTCCACCCAACCACACGCCGCATGAATTTGAGCGATTATCTTCAGCCGGGCATATGATATAATTGACGTATGTTAAAAAAAAACAACGTTTTTTATCATGATGATCTTTATCGTTAACGATTAATGAAACATGCGTGAATTACATTGCTCAAACATGATTGTATTTGTAGCTTGGCTCAGATCTAAATTTAAACAACCGCCTATATGTCCCTTTAAAACGTACAGGCAATGCACCAGCGGCTCGCTTTGCATTAATGCTTTAGTGATATAATTCAAGGTGTATGATCACGTGGTACTAACAACAACAAGTACCGATTCAAAGTACGTATTCTTTTAGAGTGTCCTTATTACGTAACGGATTTTGATGAAACATGGTGCATCAAACGCGTCCTGTTAAGCTGCATTTGGTGGTCTCTGTATTTTCGTCCAAACTTCTGTCGTTTTTGCGAAGAATCGAAAAACGACATAAGTCTGTGCCAAACTACATAGACCACCAAATGCAGCTCATGAAGACGCATTTGCTGCGCCATATTTCATCAAAATCCGTTGCATATTAAGGAAAATATCAAATAATACTTACTTTGGAGTGGGCGACGTTGTTGTTGTTGTTGTAACCACGTGATCATGCACCATGTAATTGAATCATGCACTATTCTTTCTTTCTTTATTTCTTAATTCAGCTTGCTTAAAGCTTGTTCTTTCCATAGAAATCCGCCAGAGCAGTAATACAATTTAGACCTCTCTAATCACTCAGTAATATGTGGCTGTGACTGGAGAAATGGGCCTCGTGGGTTTCGTGACCAGTGTAGCTCCTCGTCAAAAAGTACACTCCTGTATAACTTGATACTGATCTATATTTCTTGTTAGGGGCACAACAGGTGCTTCATTGATAAAAATAGCGAACAGTGCAGATCCTGATCAGCATGTGCAGCACAGGCTGATCTGGATCTTCGCTGTTCGCAAAAACCATAAGCCCCATTTCTCCAGTCGCAGCCACATATATGAAATGTACGATGGGGGGTCGTCATGTTACAAACCTATGGCCAGTCTCCGCGAAAGTCGTCGGTCCGTTGGACATGTCCGTTAATATTGCCGCCGGGCCGACGGTAAACCGGAAGTCGCCGGACCAAATGTCCGACTTCAAATACCTTCCTTTGGTATGCGCTTCTGCTGCTAGCTAGCTTTTCTTATATGACTTATATACTTAAAAAGCTAAACAGCTCTTAAATATCACACAAAATCAATTTTATTTATTTTTTTAAAAATTTGGTCTGGTAAATTTTTGTCTGATCTAGTAATATTTCAAGTTTATCAGACCGAATGTCCTATAACATTTTGGCAGTTTCGCGGAGACTATGGTGGCTCGTTCGGGACATATCGTGCGTTCGTTCCATCACAGAGTACAAACGAACATTATGAATAATAATTATCTACGCCGAAAAGAAAAGAGACGGAAAGAAAACAACTTAAATTTCATTCTTGAGTTTCTACACAGCGTAGGGACAAAGATAGATTAAATTTCGTCCCGTCTTTCCTACACCGCATAGTTTTAAACGACAGAAAGCAATTTAACTTGTTCAATACTACAGCCTATGTAGCGGTATTTGCAAACAGATGAGTCGGCTCATCATTTTCATATTGTTATAACAATAACACATCCTTTTCATAAATGAACTAGTCTGAAATCCATTTGTAACGATTGGTTTGGTCGGAAAATTAACATATCAAAGTCCATTCCAGATATTTGGGGGTGAAAGTATTAAGGTCCTGAATTGTCGTCTCTACGCCGCGTAGAATTGATAACACGAAATGCCCATAACAGGTCACTATACAACATGTACAATACACCTCGCAATAAATGGATTATACGGACCGGACATGGGGAGTTGGATTGATGGATGCTATCACTCGGAAAGCCTCGACACCATTCCTTACATATAGAATAGCAGTGCCAGGGTCGGATCCAGCATTTGGGGAACGTGGGGCGGGTGGGAGTAAGTGCAAGAGTTACGTTTCGCAACTAGGGGTTGTCCTATTTTCGAGCTTTTCGAAATGCACTTTACTGTGTTTTACGGCTTTTAAATTCAAACTGCAACTGGTGGTAAACTGTGATCTATGTAAACTCCGTTGCTGAACGGAGGGGGGTTGTGGGGGGGGGGGGGGGTGCTACCCCGGAACCTCCTCTCCAGATCCGCAACTGTACTTTGCAGTTGATTTCTGGTTTGCAAGTTGAACGCAGAATGATGGCTCTGTGGCCAAAATAGGATGGTACCTCCGTGCAGAGTGTTTTCTTTTCATTTCTCGTGAGAAACATATTCAGGGTGGGACATTTTCAAATTTGACGCGCATATTTTCTTTTTTATTAAAAATGGCCGCCATAACATATCATTCTTTCAAATATCTTTATAAATATGCCATATTTTGAGGCAATGTGTATATACCCACAATAGCAGTATAATGTTAATACATAGACAGCGAAATACTGGACACCATATTGTATTTCAAAATGGCAACGGCCAGTGGCAAACCCACATTGGTATAAGTATATATATATGGACATTAAATGGACGAGAAAAGGATAGACACAAGGTTTGCGACCAGTGTAGAGCCAGATCAGCGGGCGCGTCTATGTAATCTGTAGCATATTTCACCAACATTGCAAAGTATACTCATCTAGCAAATTATACTTGAGGGAGAAATTTTCAATTTAAGGATAAATTTATTAATTTTTATTATCCTGAATGTATTACATTATCACAGCCATTTTGGCTGTGATAATGTAATACATTCAGTGTAATTATTCTGCATACTTTTAATCATCAAATATATGCAGTCGTTAGTTCTATATGAAATATTGCATTTATTTTTACTCACCGAATTCGTAGACAGTGACCTTAACATTTTGCTAATACACACTTTATCAGCTGAGTTTATGATAACATTTTGTCTCATATTGTAGCATTTTCTCTCAATAACAATATAGCGACGTATGAACGTAAACGCCCTGCAGATTATTGCTATATTTTAGTGCGCGAAATGGAAACGTTATTACGCAATGTTTTTACCGTTGACTGTGGTGTAGCGATACAGTGCAACATGCATGTTGCCTATAAAGTGGAAAACGTAGTACAGCCAATGGACCTTTTGCCAGTGGTAACCGAAACCTTCTTGTAAGTACATTTATTTTGTAAGTAGATAGTATAGCTGTCTGAAAGGCTACACACAATATTGGCGGGAAAATAATGGACAATGGTCGTCGTATTAGACAAGCAGATTATATTGGTAGATTGAATAGCATAAGTCATAAGAGTGGAACTCGTCTACTTTACAGTTGCAGATTTGTATCATATTTGTGGCAGTGACTGGAGAAATGAGGTTTATGGGTTTTACGACCAGTGTAGATCCAGATCAGCCTGTGCATCCGCACAGGCTGATCAGGATCTGCACTGTTCGCCATTCCCTCAATGAAACACGCCATACGTCTAACAAGCAATATAGATCGCTATCAGGTTACACAAATGTGCTATATGATCAGGTGCTATACACTGGTCACAAATCCCATTTCTCCAGTCACAGCTACATTTCTGGACCAATTACAACTACGAGTCGCCTCGCAAGGTGGTATAGCATTATCATTTCACGACCAAAATAGCAACTAGAAAATGTTTTATGAACACGGATGCCCCACACATTCGCTTTGATAGTAAACGATGAAAACTCCCAAGTAACGAAGCAAACTTCCAAGTCCAAAAGGGGGAGATAATCCATGGCAGAGTGTCAAAGGAAACAGAGATATTCACTTCGTGCATCTACATACCATAATGAAGCTACATACCAAGCATCAAGCCTCCAGCTAATATGGTTTAGAAGTTTTTACGGTTTAGAAGTTACAAGGCAAAATGGTGAAATTCTAAGTCGAAAAGGGGGAGATAATCCATTACCTGGTTGTCGAATAAAAATTTGAAATAAACTGTCGCATCTACTCAACATAAGAACGCTACCTAACAAGTTTCAGGTTTGTAGCGGGTACGGTTTAATGTAATGGAACCACCCACCAGGCAGTTCCATTTCAGCAGATTCGGTCATCATGGTCTAACACAGACATTCATCACTGTTTACACAACAGGCTCCAGCATGTCAATTATGCATATAATCCTTTATTATTAGTACACGGCAATGTTGTAGAAGATTATAGTTGTAATGTGCTATCCTGGAGACTGTATGAACCAGTGGACGGCGACAGCATTATTATGGGTGTTGCCGACTATTGGTCATCACGAGTACTGGCACTGTATATCAAATTGACACCGGACATTACGACATTGAAGCAGATATCTCACTTGTGTCGGACAATGACTGGCATAATCTTATATATGTTATTGTTGCTTATTCATTTTGCCTCAGTGACTGAGGCACATGATGTCCAAGCGTATCGTGGTAGCTTGGAATTGAGGGAATAATATTATCACTTTCATCATTCGCTAAACCGCACAAATTGGCTTCAATTTGAGAGCCCTCCAATTCAGCCATACCTGGCATCATCACTTGCCAAGCCGCCGGAGTGGCTATCGCTTCTACATCCTGCATCGACGAAATGGCCGGCCGAGCTTCCACCTCCTCTGTTGCCACTGTCCCATCAGTCTTATCGCTCATGTGCCGCATTGTACGCTTAGCCTTAGGCATCCTGCTAAACACAGTAATTATACTTTACACAATATATACATACATAATAGGTGTGCCCAAATTGTCAACACCAATAGCATGACTTCCCAATTGCAACAATAACTAATTTACGAATTAATATCCACAAATGCCAAATTAACATAAATTGTATAAACTATAGAAGCCACAAAATTATATTAAATTATGTATGAAACAACCACAATCAAGACTAATGTTCGATACAACCATATACAGTACAGGCACAGCGAAACCCGCATATTTTTTGTTATTGCCGCAACCAATTTAACTTTAGCACGGAAAATTGCCGCAATCTCTCGCAAAACTTCATGTGGCCATTTGCGGCATAAGGAAAAAATGCTGCAAAGTTTGCGCGGTGATTCCGCGCTATTCCTCGGCAAAACACGGCGAAATAATTGTGGTGTTTTGCGACAAAATTACTCGGCAAAATGCGACGAATCACTGTGTTATTACTTTGTACATCGACACAATGAATCACCGTGTTAATACTTTGTACACACAACCTCCAGATTTGAAGTCAGGTGTTCTATCCCCTAGGCAACAACCCATCACTTTTAAAAGAAGTAAAGAAATGCCCCTAACGAGGGACCATACATACTTAGAATAACAGCTGACGTAACTTCGGTAAACTGAAATATCGTCGGTAAACTGAAATATCGTACGTGACAATTGGCATTTACGTTCCAACAAGAACCCGACTCGAGAAACACAAATTAAATCATTTGTTATGCCCCCCCCCCCCACCCACCATATGGTGAGGGGGCATATAGTGTTACCGGCGTCTGTACGTACGTCCGTCCCAAAACCTTAACGCTCGGGTAAATGGCTTATAATTTCTGTTTCCTTGCTCGGATCTGCTTCACATTTCACACACGCATTGCTCCAATGGTCCTCTACCGCCCTGTGACAAATCCACATTCGTCCCGCCCCCGCTAAGCCCAGGGTCAATGTCAGACTTGGTGCGTTCGAAACCTTAATGCCACATTTCTAGTTTTTGAATGTGTCTATTGTTTGCCCGTTCTAACAGTTTCCCCAATGACTATGGGCTAGATTCGACATTTCATTCCATGTTGCATCGCCGGTTTTCGGTGATAATACTGTCAACAATTAAAAATACGCACGGACGCACGGACGACGCACGGACGCACACCCGGACGTCATTGTGAGAAATGCACTATGTCTGCTTTCCGCAGGCGGGCTTGACAATAATGCTAATATTCGTACAAAATATAAATGGTTTTGTCATAGGAGACTATTCTCATGTGTTGCCAAAACATGTATTATTATTATTAAAGAAATAAATATTTTTTTTGAAGAAAAAAAACACCATTAGTATCGTCTAATGAGACGATTCTCATGTGTCGACAAACCTATTTTATTAAGAAATCAACAAATGTGAAAAGAAAACATGAATACATTTGTATTTCTTTACAAAGAATCGACTTAGGAGACGATTCTCATGTGCTGCCAAATCTTGCTTTATCAAGAAATCAAACAAATGTGAAAATGCACTATGTCAAGCTAATGCGTAATTAATAATTTATCGGCGATGCGATGGACGTGAGCGACTACATAGCGTTGTTTTGATATGTTTGTTTCTGCCGAATTCTAAATGTCGGTCACCAGGTCACACTTTTCACGTGAAACTGGATTACCAACAGATGATTGTAAACACCATCAGGTGTGCAGCTAGACAGAAAATGATATGTCGCAAATGTGCTAGTTTGGGATAGGTGGGCACGGCGGCATATTTCTTTATGCGCCGTTTGAAAACGGAACTCATCGCATTCACAACAAGAGCTGTAGGAGAACAGCATAGCTCGACTACGAGGGTGTCGATGTACACATAGCTTGACAAAGAAGGTGGCTGCGGCCTACATAAAAACCTTAACCAAGGTTGACTAAAAACATTAACCAAGGGAAACTAGAAATGTGGCCTGTCGGCACACGAATACCCCCACTGGCAGCCAAAGAAAACGAGGCATTTTTTATCATAAGCCATTTAGCCGAACGTTAAGGTTTCAAACGCATCAAGTCTGTGACCTTGACCCTGGGCATAGTGTGATAATCCATGCATCGGTGTAGAAGATATAGAGCGGAATGGAATTTCAATAGGTTTGACCTTTGACCTTCAACTATGACCTTCACCTTGGACGTAGGTGCGTGGTTATTGATCGAGACACTTCTTCATCCTGAGAAACATTTGTGCCAAGGCATTTGATAATGCATGCATCGGTGTAGAAGATATAGAGTGGAAGGGAATTTCAATAGGTTTGACCTTTGACCTTCAACTGTGACCTTGACCTTGGACGTAGGTGCGTGGTCATTGATTGCGACACACCTTCTCATCATGAGAAACTCTGTGCCAAGCCATTTGATAATCCATGCATCGGTGTAGAAGATATAGAGCGGAAGGGAATTTCAATAGGTTTGACCTTTGACCTTCAACTGTGACCTTGGACGTAGGTGCGTGGTTAGCAATTTGATAATCCATGCATCAGTGTAGAAGATATAGAGCGGAAGGGAATTTCAATAGGTTTGACCTTGACCTTCAACTGTGACCTTGACCTTGGACATAGGTGCGTGGTTATTGATCGGGACACACCTTCTCATCACGAGAAACATTTGTGCCAAGCCATTTGATAATCCATGCATCGGTGTAGAAGACATAGAGAGGAAGGGAAGTTCAATAGGTTTGACCTTTGACCTTCAACAATGACCTTGACCTTGGACGTAGGTGCGTGGTTATTGATCGCGACACACCTTCTCATCGTGAGAAACATTTGTGCCAAGCCATTTGGGAATTTCAATATTTTTTACCTTTGAGCTTCAACTGTGACCTTGACCTTGGATGTAGGTGCGTGGTTATTGATCGCGACACACCTTCTCATCCTGAGAAACATTTGTGCCAAGGCATTTGATAATCCATGCATCGGTGTAGAAGATGTAGAGCGGAAGGGAATTTCAATAGGTTTGACCTTTGACCTTCAACTGTGACCTTGACCTTGGACGTAGGTGCGTGGTTATTGATTGTGACACACCTTCTCAACATGAGAAACATCTGTGCCAAGCCATTTGATAATCCATGCATCGGTGTAGAAGTTATAGAGCGGAAGGGAATTTCAATAGGTTTGACCTTCAACTGTGACCTTGAACGTAGGTGCGTGGTTAGCAATTTGATAATCCATGCATCAGTGTAGAAGATATAGAGTAGAAGGGAATTTCAATAGGTTTGACCTTTGACCTTCAACTGTGACCTTGACCTTGGACATAGGTGCGTGGTTATTGATCGCGACACACCTTCTCATCATGAGAAACATTTGTGCCAAGCCATTTGATAATCCATGCATCGGTGTAGAAGATATAGAGCGGAAGGGAATTTCAATAGGTTTGACCTTTGACCTTCAACAGTGACCTTGACCTTGGACGTAGATGCGTGGTTTTCCAAGTATGGTTGCTGTAGGCCCAGGAGTATTCCATATACAAGCTTGAGTAGAAAACGTAAGCAAGGGGAGATAACTAAGTAATCCAAGGATAAAAGTAGGTCAAGGTGAAATATAGGTCAGGGATTATTGATGTACATCACTAGGAGATGAAGTTGTCCAAGTATGGTTGATGTAGGCCCAGAAGTATTCCATATACAAGCTTGACTATAAACATTAACCAAGTAATTGAAGGTTAAATGTAGGTGAAGGTAAAATAAAGGTCAGGGGTTATTGATGTACATCCATATGAGAAAAAGTTATCCAAGTATGGTGTCTGTATGCACAATAGTATTCCATCTACAAGCTTGACTAAAAACCTTAACCAAGGTTGAGTAAAAACCTTAACCAAGGGGAATTAAGTAAGTAATTTAAGGTTAAATGTAGGTCAAGGTCAAATATAGGTCAGGGGTTGTTGATGTACATCACTAGGAGATGAAGTTGTCCAAGTATGGTTGGTGTAGGGCCATGAGTATTCATCTACAAGCTTGACTAAAAACCTTAACCAAAGAGAATTAAGTAAGTAATTCAGAGGAATTGTAGGTCAAGGTCAAATATAGATCAGGGGTTATTGATGTACATCACTATGAGAAAAAGGTTGTCCAATTATGGTGTCTGTATGCACAATAGTATTCCATGTACAAGCTTGAGTAAAAAGCTTAACCAAGGTCGAGTAAAAAACTTAACCAAGGGGAATTAAGTAAGTAATTCAAGGTTAAATGTAGGTCAAGGTCAAATATAGGTCAGGGGTTGTTGATGTACATCACTAGGAGATGAAGTTGTCCAAGTATGGTTGGTGTAGGGCCAGGAGTATTCCATCTACAAGCTTGACTAAAAACGTTAACCAAGGGGAATTAAGCAATTCAAGAGGAAATGTAGGTCAAGGTCAAATATAGATCAGGGGTTGTTGATGTACATCACTAGGAGATGAAGTTGTCCAAGTATGGTGGGTGTAGGGCCAGTAGTATTCCATATAGAAGGTTGACTAAAAACCTTAACCAAAAGGAATTAAGTAAGTAATTGAAGAGGAAATGTAGGTGAGTCAAAGGTAATATAGATCAGGGGTTATTGATGTACATACCTATGAGAAAAGGTTGTCGAAGTATGGTGTCTGGATGCACAATAGTATTCAATGTACAAGCTTGAAAAAAAACCTTAACAAGGTTGACTAAAAACCTTAACCAAGGGGAATTAAGTAAGTAATTCAAGAGGAAATGTAGGTCAAGGTCAAATATAGATCAGGGGTTATTGATGTGTATCACTAGGAGATGAAGTTGTCCAAGTATGGTGGGTGTAGGGCCAGTAGTATTCCATATACAAGCTTGACTAAAAACCTTAACCAAGGCGTGACGGTGACGCCGACGCCGGGGTGACAACATAAGCTCTACTTATTCTTCGAATAGTCGAGCTAAAAACGCGCGATCACAAGGCGAAAACGCGATATTGAATACAATAGAATATATATCTTGTTTTCGCCTCGCGATTTTGCAGTCTCGCGATTTGGTCTCGCGTTTTCGCGATTTTGTGTATACATTGTAGGTCGACGATGCGATACAGCAACCAATAACACGTATCAAAATATGTTTTCTTTTCAATAAAGATGTATTGGCAGTACATTAGAATCGTCTCCTAAGACATTTATTATGTTTTTGTTGTCAAGAACTACTGATGTTTGTCCACATTTTTTCTATTTCTTAATAAAAACATGTTTTGGCTGCACATAAGAATCGTCTCCTAAAACAATATGTACGTGTTCTGTTAGGGACATGTGACAACCTCGCGTGTTCGCGGTGTTCGCGAGTGCACAACTTATTCCCCCACGGCTACATACGGGCATGCCGCAACCTGTCGACTGTCAACTGATGAACATTGGACATGTCGCTATTGTGTATTATTATGAGTTGGCTGACGGACGAGTTGGTCGAAGAAATTGCATGAATACTCAAATTAAATATGAAGTAAAACGCCGCATTTTCTATTGATCAAAATGCCGCAAATTGTGGCAAATGTGTTGGTGATATGTTTGACGATTACGCCGCGTTTTGCCGCAATTCTGTTGGTCATGATTGTCGCAATTGTTTTAATCGATTGCGGGGATTACCGCAGGAGGTTGCGGAGTTTTGCCACAAAACAGCAGTTTGCCGCAAAGTGTATGAAATTCCGCGAGGCCGAAAAACACGGCAAATAAAAAAATATGCGGGTTTCGCGGTGCCTGTACTGTAACAACACAATCAATTTCACTTCCCCATTAACGATATTAAAAAACAAGAGGGCCATGATGGCCCTAATTCGCTCACCTGACTCCATGAACACCAGAGGAGAATGTGACATTGAGTTCATATGTTTTTTAAAAAAATTGTGCTATTTTTAGATGGCGGTCATCTTGGATTAAGCGATGACTCTCATTTTACCAAATCTGGAAATGCTTCACCCAAGGATCTTAACTTACTATGAAGTTTGGCCAGCATCGGCCAGCATCGGCCAGCATCGGCCATGTGGTTCCTGAGAAAAAGACGTTCAAAATTTGAATAAATGGATCTTTTGGCGGCCATCATGGATGACATAATCATCCGATTCAGACAAATATTTCACCAGAGCAATCGCCTCATCGATACCTTCAATTTGATATATGACATGAGCATATTCGGTCAAAAATAAAATTTGACCCCACGGGCCAATCCCATTTTTGACCTCGGGGGTCACAATTTTAACACCTTGGAAAGAGCATTCAACATCGATCATTCCTACCAAGTTTCGTCGAAATCCGGCTGGTGGTTCATGAGAAGAATTATTTTTAAGAATTTGTGCTATTTTTAGACGACGGCCATCTTTGATTAGCGATGACCTCCGTTTTAACAAATCTGAAAAGGCTTCACCCATGGACCATAACTGTGAAGTTTGGCCACCATGGGCCAAACTGTGGTTCATGTGAAGAAGAATTTTGAAATCTCTAATAAAAGAACGACCTTTTGACCTTTCGGCGGCCATCTTGGATGACATGACCAACCAATTTCTACAAAAAATGCACAAGAGCGATCGCCTCTTTGATACCTTCAATTTGATATAGACATGACCATATTCGGTCAAAAATAAAATTTTACCCCACGGGCCACCCCACGATTTTTTAAGAATTTATGCTATTTTTAGACGGCGGCCATCTTGCTTTAGCGATGACCTCCATTTTAACAAATCTGAAAAGGCTTCACCCATGGACCATAAGTTTTAAGTTTGGCTACCATAGGCCAAGCGGTTCATGTGAAGAAGAATTTTGAAATCTCTGATAAAAGAACGACCTTTTGACCTTTCGGCGGCCATCTTGGACGACATAACCATCCAATTTCGACAATAAATGCACCAGAGTGATCGCCCCGTTGATACCTTCGATTTGATATAGAACATGACCATATTCGGTCAAAAATAAAATTTGACCATTTTAACAACTTTGAAAGAGCATTGTACATCGATCATTCCTACCAAGTTTTGTCGAAATCCGGTTGGCGGTTCTTGAGAAGAAGATTTTTGAAGAATTTGTGCTATTTTTAGACGGTGGCCATCTTGGATTACGTAATGACGTCATTTTAACAATTTTGTAATCCCCCTACCTAAGGACCATGACCATGAAGTTTGGTGACTATAGGCCCAATGGTTACCGAGGAGAAGACGTTTGAAAATGTTCACGGACGACGGACGACAGACACATTGCGGTAACAATAGCTCACATGAGCTTCGCGCCCAGGTGAGCTAAAAAGACATTTACTCCAACGTTAAGTTTATGAATGTGCTATGTTTGTGACCTCGACCTTGGGGAAAGGGGTGGGGGGGTGGTCATGGATTTGCTATAGCACGATAGAGTATCATCAGATGAATGCATGTATGAAATATCAAGGCGTTCCCTGTAAAGAAATAGAAGTTATAAAAAGACATTTACCGTATTTACCCTATGTATTGGGACACCCCCGTTTTGGGGAGAAATAATTATTTTTAAGAAAACACGTTTTGGGACACATCACAATTTAAAAAAAAAATCAATAATTTCTGCACCTTAAGTATTGGGACATCTCTTTTTTTACACAGTCAGGGATTCCGCTGGGGAAAATAATTTTTTTTTTTTTTCACCGGCTACTGGTCATGCCGACTATTGGCACGTCTCGCTATAAACAGAGGCCGTCGCTGATTAACTAATATAACACAGTGCTGACGGTAAATCTGAGCTCTGTTGATTAAATAGATTACCAATAAACCGTATACATCGACAATGCCGCCTGTCAATGCCGGAATGTGATTTATTTGCGAAAATTATTTCGATTCACACGGAAATACTCCTGATACATCGCCCCGCCCTCTCATCAATATTCACGAGGTAAGTTTAAAGTACGGACATGTATCCTATCACGGCATGCTCTCCATGCTATTATATCCAGACACTACCGAGGGATGGCGTTTCGATCGGGACAATTGGGTGGAAAGTATAGTACAGTGCGACCCCGTTAATACACGGAAGTCCGGCGACATACAACTTTCCGTGTTGCTTATCCGAACCGTGCTATATCCGTTCTCGCCCAAGACGCATCATAATGTCAAAAAAAATACATGTACACTGTACACTGTGACTGCGAATGAACGACGTCGCCAATGCCTATAATATGCCATAAGTTTTCACTGTTATCTTCGCATGTAACAAGAAATGCGTATGTCGAACGCGGATGCCACCTGCAGCATATTTGAGAAACTGTGACAAATTGGTTAACCGGAAAGTGTGACGGACGGACAGACGGACAGACGGACGGTCCAAACACTATATGCCACCCATTTCTTCGAAGCCCGGTGGCATAATAAATATATTGAATCCAAGAATTGTTAACGTCATGTTTTATTTATGCATCATGTTCATGTAGAATGTAGATCTACGCAGGTCCGTGCAATCCATTATTGTAAACGCGTGTAGAAAAAAGTGTAGTAAACACGTGTAGCCATCATCATTCGATGACACAATGACCCAATGACCGATATCCTGTTCCATCAGCTGCAACGTCACGTGACAAGCTCGTGCGTTGCAAACTGTGTTTACTCATATGGTGAGCACAGGTGGAAGACTCGGACCTATGACACCAAAATAAATGCCTATTAAAAAAATCCCATTATCCCACCCACCTGGTATCGTACTGTACATGACCTTAATAATAGAACGAGATCAAGTGGGTGGGGTAATGGATATTTTTGTAATGGTCATTTTCTTTGTGTCGCACGTCCGACTATTCCACCTGTGGGTTTGAGTACGCACAGAGTTTTAACCCTTTCAACAAATCTGATAATAGTGTACATTTTCTGTAAACGATATCGAATGTTGACGAATATTAAATTAGTAATTATTACGCATTTGCTCTAAAAATGTTATCAACTTTCTGATATATTTGCAGAAAAAAGTCAAATCATTCTCGGCGAAAATCTCGGTTATATAATAAAGTTGATTATCTCATGCACTGGCTCAATTATGATGTAGCGAAACAAGGCCAGCTGTCGCGTACACATTTGTGTACATGTGCCGGGGGCGTGGGCAGTGCTGTAACAATTTAGTTAATCTGGGTCGAGTTAATCTGCGCCACTGATACGCGATCTCCGATTGGTCGGCCTTTTACACCTAATTAATATTCCACCAATGGTGAGCGCGAACGCATGCCGGAAAATTTAAATCGAGCACATAACAATTAGCACTGCTTTGTTACTGGGACCAATAATTGATGTTATTCCCAGTTTGCTCGGATTAATTTACGAAATGTGCAAACGTGATCAGCTGCACATTCACATCGGTGAGATAAAAGGAGGCTATGCGTCCATAAAAAAAGAAGAGAAAAATCGTCCATTTTGGGTCTAATTTGGGAAATAATCGCAAATTTAACACGATTTCTGACAATAGTCGTGTTACAAATTTAACACGATTTTGATATACAAATAGGCAAAGAATTCGGGAGCCAAGGCACAACCGTGTACTAACCGAAATTTCGAGGATACAAACTTTCAATATTAATAATTGGGACACCAAAAAAAATAATTAATTTATTTTATATTATGTATTGGGACACGTAGAATTTTATTTATTTTTTACTGTCCCAATACATAGGGTAAATACGGTACTCCAACGTTCAGTTTATGATGTTGATCTTGGGGAAAGGGGGGGGGTGTCATGGATTTGCTGTAGCACAATAGAGGAACATCAGATGAATGCATGTATGAAATATCAAAGCGTTCCCTGTAAAGAAACAGAAGTTACACAACATTTACCCCAACGTTAAGTTTATGAACATGCTAAGTTTGTGACCTTGATCTTGGAGCAAGGGTTGGGTGGTGGGTTGTGGATTTGCTACAGCATGATAGAGGGTCATCTGAGGAATGCATGTATGAAATATCAAGGTGTTCCATGAAAGGAAACATAAGTTATAAGACATTTACCCAACGTTAAGTTTGTGGATGCCGACGACGCCGAGGGTATGCCATAAGCTCTTGTGCAGGCGAGCTAAAAACGCATAAACGTAATAAAACTGAACAGTAGAAATGTTTTTCTAAATTCTTTAAAATTACGAATTGTTTACACCGGAATTGAAAGTCGTCTAGAAGCGGACAGGTGTAAATTCGCGTTTTCGCTTACTGACATCTCGGCCCTATGATGAGTCGGCCGATCGATACCTCGGGTGCGGGTCAAAACGTACCCGATACCTCGCCCCCGGTATGACTAGAAACCGGAGAGGACTGGCAAGTAGATTTCTGTTTACTTTCCCCGGGTCGTTTCGTCTTAATTTGTTTGTATATGTGTTTATACTACAAGCCTATGACGAATTGGCAATGTCCGCTGACGTAATTACTGATGTTTTAATTAGAGATTGGCGAGCATTGTAAACCATGGTCGGACTACACGAATCCACTGCCTGGTCTGGCCGCTAATGCAATAAGCCGGGATTTGTCGGAGATCGAGACCCAATTCACATAAACACGTTTGTTGTGTCACTTTAGATTGGTTCCCGGTAGTATTGTTTCGCTAGGCTGCGCATCCGACAGGGTACCAGTCTAGTGTGGATTACGTGACTGACGTCAGCAACCGCGTGTATTGATCTTTGATATGGCCTTGTGCCCCGCGGTGTGAAATTTACACGTAGTAATACTTGACAAGCGCGGTGTGTTTGAAGTCTTAGTCTTGTCACTGTAGACGAATCAGCATCGTGTAAACACAGTTTGCCAACTAATGATGGAGTTTTATGACTTACGCGGAATTGCATTTTGCCTATTGGAATACACGACACGGAATACACATCGGGAATTACCGTTAATGGCGTTATGCAATATTTTTCATGGAAAATGTTTAATGTCGCCAAAATGACACCGACCATATCGGGCAAGGTAAATGTTTTGAAAAGAGCGTTGTGTCAATGTATGCGAATGTAATCGATGACTAATTGGATACGACCAGTTTCAATTCAAGGGCAAGTGTCTCAAAAAGTTTTTCGTGAAGACTGTACGCCCCGCCCCGCCTACAGTTATCGCTAGACAAGGAAACTGGCCATAGCAGTGACAGATTGACAGGTCATATGTTTAAGCTCCGCCTGTTGCATTCAGTGGGAGATGTTTTGATTATCAGTGTATAGTAAGTTAGTAACAGTACGGTGTTAAATTTGTGTTTACGCACAGAATTTGCTGTAAAACTTCCAGATGTGTTGGACGTCCGAGATTACTCGCTACATGTATTAGTCATCTAATTGTGGAGTGTTTATTAAAAATATTTACTTCTGTCGTATTAAAAATTACGTTTTGAATGATTTTGAATAATTTTACACAATTATTTTAACACAAGATGGCAACCGAGAATATGGCGTAAATATCGCGATACGCAAAAAACGTACCGCGATACGTATCGGCAGGATAACATATCGCAATATACCGGTATATACCGGTATATAGTTGCACCACTACCTCTTCCCAACAGCTGAAGTGAAGCTGTATGTACACAGGACACGACTAATACAAACAAGAATAAATTACCTTGACCTTCAGAATTTGGATGTGGGGGTGTGTGTAATGAAGCATCATCCGTAGACAAACATTGATGTGAAATATTATCAATGTCTGGAAAGGGGTTAAAGAGATATTGTGAAAAAACAATAACTTTAACGCATTTCTGTTACCAAATCCAGTGAACATTACAATTAAATAAATGACCTTGACCTTCAAAATTTGTATGTGGGGGTGTGCGTAATGAAGCATCATTCCTAGACAAACATTGATGTGAAATTTTATCAAAGTCTGGCAAGGGGTTAAAGAGATATTGTGAAAAAACAATAACTTTAACGCATTTCTGTTACAAAACCGGTGAACATTACAAGTAAATAAATGACCTTGACCTTCAGACTTTGGATGTTGGGGTGTGCGTAATGAAGCATCATCCCTAGACAGACAATGATATGAAATATTATCAATGTCTGGCAAGGGGTTAAAGAGATATTGTGAAAAAACAATAACTTTTAATGTATTTCTGTTACAAAACCGGTGAACATTACAAGTAAATAAATGACCTTGACCTTGATAATTTGGATGTGGGGGTGTGCGTAATGAAGCATCATCCCTAGACAAACATTGATGTGAAATATTATCAATGTCTGGCAAGGGGTTAAAGAGATATTGAGAAAAAACAATAACTTTAACGCATTTCTGTTACAAAACCGGTGAACATTACAAGGAAATAAATGACCTTGACCTTCAAAATTTGGATGTGGGGGTGTTCGTAATGAAGCATCATTCCTAGACAAACATTGATGTAAAATATTATCAAAGTCTGGCAAGGGGTTAAAGAGATATTGTGAAAAAACAATAACTAACGCATTTCTGTTACAAAACCGGTGAACATTACAAGGAAATAAATGACCTTGACCTTCAAAATTTGGATGTGGGGGTGTGTGTAATGAAGCATCATTCCTAGACAAACATTGATGTAAAATATTATCAAAGTCTGGCAAGGGGTTAAAGAGATATTGTGAAAAAACAATAACTTTAACGCATTTCTGTTACAAATCCGGTGAACATTACAAGTAAATAAATGACCTTGACCTTCAGACATTGGATGTGGGGGTGTGCGTAATTAAGCATCATCCCTAGACAAAATATGAAATATTATCAATGTCTGGCAAGGGGTTAAAGAGATATTGTGAAAAAACAATAACTTTAACGTATTTCTGTTACAAAACCGGTGAACATTACAAGTAAATAAATGACCTTGACCTTGATAATTTGGATGTGGGGGTGTGCGTAATGAAGCATCATCCCTAGACAAACATTGATGTGAAATATTATAAATGTCTGGCAAGGGGTTAAAGAGATATTGTGAAAAAACAATAACTTTAACGCATTTCTGTTACAAAACCTGTGAACATTACAAGGAAATAAATGACCTTGGCCTTCAAAATTTGGACGTGGGGGTGTGCGTAATGAAGCATCATCCCTAGACAAACATTGATATGAAATATTATCAGTGTCTGGCAAGGGGTTGAAGAGATATTGTGAAAAAACAATAACTTTAACGCATTTCTGTTACAAAACCGGTGAACATTACAAGTAAATAAATGACCTTGACCTTGAGAATTTGGATGTGGGGGTGTGCGTAATGAAGCATCATCCATAGACAAACATTGATGTGAAATATTATCAAAGTCTGGCTAGGGGTTAAAGAGATATTGTGAAAAAACAATAACTTTAACGCATTTGCCTTACAAAAAAAACGGACGACGACGACGGAAAATACGACGACTATAGTCGTGCCTCTGCTAAAGCAGGCGCAACAAAAATAGTCAAAATGTGCTCAAAGACCACCAGGGATGGAGAAAATAATAGCTTCACTGGAAGGATGCACCTGGAGAATTTCTATAGCCGCCACACTGCACTTAAGTTTGCTGATGTGAGTTTAAAAATACAAGACATAATCAAGCGATCTGGGATACACGACTACCAGAACAAAGTATACATTGCAAGCATGCGTCTAGTCCACCTGTTGCTGTATTCCAGGATACAAACACATCACTGCACTGGGTTAATCAAAATTAAATGTAAACACAATTGATACAATGGGCAAAATGTGTATAACTCTCGAAGTGACAGTCGTGCTCAATGACGATTGAGATTGCGAAAATTGGGAATAATATCACTGAAGATGCTTAGCCTTGTTATTTTTACTTAAAATGATCGTAAATGTACTAATACAGTTTCTATAATGCCTAGGCTATTAATGTACTATACATGAAAAGAAAATGTCTAAATTGTATCACTGCTTCCAATAAGAGAAGTGCGCAAATGACACCATTTAATTATGATAGAGAAGCTGTAACACCGTGGTAGTTGCGGGCAGTAGCTCTGCAATACTACAACATAGTACGGTACCGATTATAGCATACTAACATCATGGTAAAGCTATCAATTGGCAAATTTACTTTCATACACTAACGTCGCCCGTCATAGGTAGTACCTATTTCATATTATTGTTAGAATCATAAACAGTAGAGTTTTCCTTCACTGTTCCTCATTCATCTGCGAGATGGTCAACAGCCAATAAAAACTCGGGACGAATTAGCAAATTTATTGACACTTTCGGAACATACCCCGAAAACTCCAACCATAAGTCAAGATTCAAGATGGCACTCCTGTGTTGCTAAACGCGCTAACGCAAATTTTAATCTAACAACACTCAAATTTTGAAGGCAAGAAACATTGAAAGAAATGTTTTATCATTAGATTGAACTGACAATTTAGTTCATACATTATGTTTTATAAAAACCGCTAGTTGATGAACTTGTTACTACCCCGAAAACTAGACCCATCATCATAATTGTGACGCTGCGATCACAATTAATATTTGAGAACTGAGTTACTAATTGAGTTCATATATGGCAAGAAATCATGGCAGATTGCCTGGTAGGCGTGTTTGTAGACTAGTCTACAGTACAGCCACCGCGAAACCCGCACATTTTTTGCTTTGCGGAGTTTTTCGCCAGCGCGGAATTTCCTACCTATTGCGGCAAATCGCTGGTTTGCCGCGAAATGCCGCAAAGCATCGCAAAGTTCTTGCAGTATTGCCGCAATTGTTAAAATAAATTGCCGCAATCGTGACCCAAGTCAATTGCGGCAAAACGTGGCGAAATCATAAAACGGATCACCGGCACATTTGCCACAATTTGCGACGTTTTGATAGACAGAAAATGCGGCGTTTTGCGATGTTTTGCTTTATTATTTTATGCTTTATCAATTGCAAATCTAGGTTCCAATGATGTTTGTTAAATGCAAAATATGTGTTTTGATTGACAAAAGGCACAAACAGATGCACATGTTTAACTTGATTTTGCACGACATATCGTAGAATAATAACAAGAAACGAGGCAAAGCCACGAAGGCCAGGTTTTTTCCAAGCATAGACACTTGGATAACATAATTATACCCACTTTTTGTAGACTAGATGGCCGTGGCCTGCATGTCGCGCCTTGGGGCGAGGTATGGACACTAAAAAAATAGATATAGTAGATGGAAAAACTTTAACCAAAAAACTTTAACCGGACACACGGACGAACGGACGGACGTATGCCAAAAGATGTTTGCGACGATATCGCGCTTTCCGCAAGCAGGTGCGACAATGATGATAAACACCCATGTGAAGTATCAAGGTATTGGGTGAAGCAGTTGCAGAGATATAGTACACGAAAAAACTTAAAAAAAAATTTCAACGTAATTTGACCTTGACATTGGGCACAGGATCGCGCTTTCCGCAAGCAGGTGCAACAATGATGATAAACACCATGTGAAGTATCAAGGTATTGGGTGAAGCAGTTGCAGAGATATAGTACGAAAATACTTTAACAACAAAAAAATTCAAAGTAATTTGACCTTGACATTGGGCACAGGATCGCGCTTTCCGCAAGCAGGTGCGACAATGATGATAAACACCCATGTGAAGTATCAAGGTATTGGGTGAAGCAGTTGCAGAGATATACAGTGGAACCTCTCTAAACCGAACACCCTGGGGACAGACTGAAAAGTTCGGTTTATAGGGGTTTTCGGTTTAGAGGGGTTTTATATTTCCAGTTAAGGAAATGTATGTTTTCCATCATTAACTCTTGGATTTGTATAGTATATACCATTATTACCATATTGAAAGCAAATGAGACGATTCTAAAGCACTCCCAACTTGCCATTTGCATGGATAAATAAGAAATGTACCCCCAAATTACGCACCTTGTGTTTTATCATGTCGACATGTGTAATTCCCAATAAACAGAGTGCAGATGACATGGGATAAAGGCCCCTAAGTATTTTGTGCCACTGTGGAACTTTCTCGATCAGCTGGAGCGCTCTTTTAAGACCAGAATGTGTTTTTTTTAATTGACATTGCAAATAGTGCAGATTCGCAAGGGGTATAGCAAATAGTGCAGATTCGCAATGTAATCTGAGTCTACGGTCTACACTGGTCGCAAAGAGCATATGACACATTTCGCGTGTGCTGTGTAGTTACCGCGAGCTGCTACAATAGTCCACAGGCTACAGTCACGAGTTTACAGCCTCGTTAAGTAATTATCAGATTATCTCAATTAATCGGTCGGTGGGTTCACAAATAATGTGCCGATTATTTTACTTCCGTAATTGTTACGTACGCGTATAATTAAATTGTGAACCATGCTATTGTAAAACAGCAAACATGTCTCGTATTTAGGTCGCATGTATTGAATAGATTCTTAACTTTGTAATTCCGCTTATGACGTTAAAAAAACACGCCGCTTAGCGCATTACACGCATGGATAGCGCTTGTACAAAGCTCAAGTTAATGTGCGTAATTTGATCAATTTCATCCACACAAATGTCAAGTTGGGAGTCCGTTAGAATCGTCTCATTCTCGTGGCTCCGCATTTTGGGAACCAGAGCTGAACAATACTACCGGGAACCAGTCTATTGTAAACACGGTGTGATTTTGACACCCGCTTGAAACAACAACATTGAAATTGGGCGCGGTGTATTTCTTGGATGACATCCTGACAGGTGACCGTGTTTCCGGTTTTCCGGGGTTATTTTAACGCTGAAATATGGTTTTGGGACTTGAAATGGCGTCCGGATTACGGAGTAGAGGGGTTCCGGAATAGAGGGGTAGAAACTAATGTGTTTATATAGCAGAATGTTCGGGACATGGTCGTATGTTCGGTATAGCGCGAATTCCGGTATAGATGGGGTCCGGTTTGTAGGGGTTCCACTGTAGTACACGAAAAAACTTTAACAAAAAAATTCAAAGTAATTTGACCTTGACATTGGGCACAGGATCGCGCTTTCCGCAAGCAGGTGCGACAATGATGATAAACACCCATGTGAAGTATCAAGGTATTGGGTGAAGCAGTTGCAGAGATATAGTACACTAAAAAACTTTAACAAAAAAATTCAAAGTAATTTGACCTTGACATTGGGCACAGGGGCCGCACAGTTGGGGGTTAGAATGAAAATATGGATGATGATAAACACCCATGTGAAGTTTCAAGGTAATGGGCGAAGCAGTTACAGAGATATAGTATAACGAACAAGTTTTAACCAAAAAACTTTAACCAGACGTACGTTAAAAAGTTAACGTTGAAAATGGCTAAGTGAATTACGTAGAAATAATAGGTGAAGGTAAAAAAATGGTCACATGTTGGATAGTTGTATGTGGTAGGCACCCCTTGGTTATGAAGCTGTGAAAGTTTGGTGGTCCTAGGTGGTACAGTACCAAAGAAATGGACTTAAACACGAAAACTTAACATTGTAAACGCGAAAACTTAACATTGAAAATGGCTAAGTCGACTACGCGGAAAAAATGGGTGAAGTTATATTGGATATGTTGGATAGTGATATGTGGTGGGCACCCCTTGATTATGAAGCTGTGAAAGTTTGGTGGTCCTAGGTGGTACAGTAACAAAGAAATGGACTCGAACACGAAAACTTAACATTGATTGTGGACGCCGCCCGCCCGCCCGGCTTTCGCCAATCCAATAGCCTGGATTTTTTTTCAAAAAACCTGGCTAAAAATGGTTTCCTTAATTGGAGGTCGATGTCGAATTAGGTTGTTAGTAAATAATTAACTTCAGGTGCATCCAATTATTGAATGCACATGCCAATTAATAATCCGTTAAATTCAGGTGCGCAAACTACAACACGTATGTTGCGGCCAACCCTCTGATATTGTATTTTTACTCGATCCTATACTCATTGGCGACAATTCCTTGTGATTAGCCGCGTAATTGCTTAATTAGCATGCAATGTGTCAATTTTATTATGTTGAGTCAGATACCAAAGGCGAAAACAATCAAGCCAGGTGCATGGAACAAACGAATGCAAATTAAATGCAGCAACTCATTTTCGTAATCGAGTACCGTTTTTTTCTTACATTCACGTGCTTTAGTTTTTATTTACATTTACGGTAAGCGATTCTTCGTCAAAACGACAGAATTATGAGATTAATGTCGCCGATACAATAAAAGGTGGCGTGTACCGCATTTGCTGTGGTATATATTTCATAAAAATATGTCATTCCATTAGATAGATATTAAAGGAAATATACTGTAAACACATCTAAAAAAACATGACGTCACGTCGTTCGGAAACACGTGATCCCACACCTTGGGTTCCATCTGTCCGAGATTTGCATTATGTTCGCCGAAGATAGTCTCAGGTACACAGTCGCCACACAGTTTGTCAATATGTCCGTCCTCGTGTCTGTCCGTGCGAGAAAACGCGAGAATGTAACTGGCCCTAACAGGACACTGTAGTATCATAATCGCCTTAGGAAACGATAATCATGTGCTCTAAAATATTATTTTAATTAAGAAATAGAAGAAATGTGGATATTGGGGAATATGTCAGATACATATGAAAGGGTTTTCGCGATCTGTGTAGAGGTCGAAATCGAGTAAATGCGAGTTACACGACACTAACAGAACACCATTATAATTCTCGTGTTTTAGGAGGCAATTATCATGTTTTGTCAAAAAAATAATATTATTTTTTCTAATAAACATATTTTGGCAGCATATGAGAATCGTCTCCTAAAACGATTTACGTGTCCTGTTAGGGACATGTTACGATCTACTGATGGTGAACACGCGTTGGTCTTCGCTAGTCACATATGCAATAAGCGCGGTTTTGTCCGATCACGTCATACATCAGCATATGCACGTGCGGTGACCTACTGGGACGTGTGTCGGCGTTGGAAAGTGAGACATCAAAGGTTACAAAATGACATCTAAAGGTTAAGTTGTGTCGATCTGATCTTTGAAACACGCCGACACAAGAGCAGCACATTTACGATCAATTACTCTACACATATTTATTAATGGAATGGAACTTATCTCTCTTATAGCATAGCGGTTTTCACCGCGTTTGATAACAATATTTCTTCCATTTTTATGGTCGTGAGAGGTGTGGAATCTCAAAAAAAAGGTAACGGAATCCTTATTTACTCAATAAATATGTACTGGCAGCACATCAGAATCGTCTCATGTTTTGTCAAACCATGTTTTTATTGTCAGAAATATTGATGTTTGTCCACATTTGTTATATTTCTTAATAAAAACATGTTTTGGCAGCACATGAGAATCGTCTCCTAAGACGATTTGTACATATGTTACAATTTCGCGAAACGAAAATGAAAAATACAAAATATTCTCAACAAAACATGTTTCGCGTTTTCGCGATTTCGCGATCTTGCGCATAGGCCGAGATGGATCGCGAAATGAAAATTTAACATATTCACAACAAAACATGTTTTGACCGTACTGTGCATATGAGAAACGTCTCTTTTCGCGATCTTGCGCGTAGATCGAGATCGCGTAAACGCGAATGTGATCGCGAGAGCTGAAACGAAAATGTAACGTATTTTCGACAAAACATGTTTTGACAGTACTGTGCATATGAGACGATTTTCAAGTTTTGTCAGCCATATATGCACTCCTCTCTGACCACATTACCTGTACGCTGGCACGGTGATGCGCCGTGGGCTAATACTGTGGGTCACGGGGGCGGTTGGCGGTTCTTGAGAAGAAGAGTTTTGAAGAATTTGTGCTATTTTTAGACGGCGGCCATTTTGGATTACGTAATGACGTCATTTTAACAATTTTGTAATCCCCCTACCTAAGGACCATGACCATGAAGTTTGGTGACTATAGGCCCAATGGTTACCGAGGAGAAGACGTTTGAAAATGTTCACGGACGACGACGGACAACGAAGGACACATTGCGGTAACAATAGCTTCGCTCAGGTGAGCTAAAAAATATACCGCCGTACCCACCCATCCACAACTACAGTGCATAATGTCTAGTATTAATGTTGGTACACAAGCTATTTTATTAAAGGTATTAATACATATACATGTACTTACATTTAAAAAAAATATACCGCCGTACCCACCCATCCACAACTACAGTGCAACCTCTCTAAACCGGACACCCTGGGGCACATCCCAGGGCGTCCGGTTTAGAAAGTCTCCACTGTGAACCATGTATATAACTACTTCAAGACATGCGTGGGTGCTTTGTGTTCATGAACAGAAATTATAATCGGAGATAAATGGACATGAACTATGTCAAAATTAAGCACAACTAACTTGTCTCTGTGTTCGGTTTAGAGAGGTTCGACTGTAGCACATTTGGGACATATCATTTTCGGTCTAGCTGCACACCTGATGGTGTTTACAATCATCAGTCGGTAATCCATTTTCACGTGCAAAGTGTAACTGACCTTTAGAACTCGGCGGAAACGAACATACCAAAACCACGCTATGTAGTCGCTCACGTCATCGAATTGACGCATGCAGCTTGTGCAGTTTCACATTTGTTTGATTTCTTGACAAAAGCAAGATTTTGCAGCACATGAGAATCGTCTCCTAAGTAAGACGATTCTCATATTTTGTCAAAATATGTTTTTGTAAAGAAATACCAATATATTCAGGTTTTCTTTTCACATTTGTCCGATGACTTAATAAACATGTTTTGGCAACACATAAAAATCGTCTCCTTAGACGAGTCTAATATTTTGTAAAAACAAAATTGTTTTCACATTTGTTTGATTTCTTAGACCGTGCAAACAATTGACAAATTCAGAAATAACAACTTAATTTGTGTTTCGAGTCGGGTTTTATATGGTGGCGAGGAAATACGATCGATTACACACCGTGAAAATCTGAATATGCCTGTTTGATATCTACATCCTACATGATCAATAATGTCTACAAAGGTAAAACTGACTTCATTCAATCAAACAATGTACACATTTTCAGAGTGAATTGCCGTGTTTTGCCGCATTTTACCGTGTCCATTTTGCGATAACATGTACATGTACGTTGTACACACTGGAATGTTTTGCCGAGGATCGCCGCGAAACGACCGCGTAAAATTTGCGGAGTTTCTCGTTATGCCGCAAACGGCCACGGGACGTTTTGCGAGAGATTGCGGCAATATTCCGCGCTAAAGCTAAATTGGTTGCCGCAATTACAAAAAATCTGCGGGTTTCGCGGTGGCTGTACTGTACATGGGGTACAAGGTCTACACATACTACAACTGCCTATATAATGTTAAACAGTATTGGTGGTATATATTCAAATGTGTGTGTATTTGTGTGTTTTAGCAATATTTAGCTAAAATGTTGAACTAAATGTTTAGGTTTGCTTATTACTATTAGTATTACAGTATAAAGAAGCACAATTATTATATTTTTTTAAATAAGAAAAAAAGTGTAGCAAGTTAAATAATATAATATACATATACTATGGTCAGGAAGGTCAAAGGTATTTTCTCTTTGTTTATTACTTTTTACATTTCATTTTCAGTGTGATTCATGGCTTAACGTTGCCCATTTCCATCGTTATGCATTATTGTCTTTACACCAGCTTAGAACAGTAACACTTGATGTTGTTTTGTGAGATTTTGTTCAACAAGCTATCAATATTATGGTGACAATATAATTGACAGTCAGCATGGTCAGTGAATATCATGATCTAACTACACAAATTGATCAGGGTATAGAGTGTAGTTTGTTCTGGTGTTATGCTGGGTGCTGTTTGGTGGTATTTATTCTACAATTGGCAATTTAGTCATAAAGTTCAGGTTCTGTTGTATATTTTGGCAGGTTGCCGTCGGGTAAAACACGGTAAAAGCGCCTTTTCCTGATTTTGCATGTTATATTGGCCTAGATAACACATTTTCGAACACAGTAATACTTATTATGGGAAACTAAGGGGGGTTCATCCTTGACATATACCCAAAATTTCAAGGCTCTGGCTACATGCATATTTTTTTAATGGCTACAAGTATTCAACAATAAGTGTATTTTTTTAGCGTTATGTAGTTGCACTTTGAAAAATGCTAATTTGCAAAATGCAATAGTTGTACGTTAGGATGAAAATACAACCAGTAAATCTTGCTATACTTGAAGACTATTTCAAGACGAAAAAAATGATATATATATCAATGATGTCGGTCAACAAATGGTTTATTTTTTAACAAAAGTATCCAACATGTGCTTCGTTATGCATTTTTTTTGCTTCAGTGACCTTGACATTGTTATAATTTATAAAAATAAGGTACACTGTCAATTGATAGTTTTGTCTTTTCCTTTTAAATATTTGGTTATGGATGTGTGATATGTAAAAACTAAAAAATGTACAGCAAAAAATCACGTTAATATTTTTGCACTGTAAAGAATGAGAAATAAAAATGCATAAAATGTTTGTAGTGTCCGTAACCAGGTCAGGAATTTTCCACTTCCAATAGAAAATATACACTCTTATATATGATGATTTATAGGTGCACTGTTGGGAACCTAAAAAATGTAAGAAATGCAGAATTATTTCATACTAACACGTCTCTGAGACGACAAAATGTGGTTACGGACACTACAAAAAGCACGTAGTGTCCGTAACCCTTAAAATGTGCTATATTTCCCTGTCTGTATTTCAATAATTATATCGACATATTATCTGATGTTCAGTTTTATAAACATAAAATACCTATAGCACAGTTTGTTGATCGCTGTAATTGTACAATAGCCTTCACATACTATGTTGCATATAGCTTATAGATTGCCATTGCTATTTGTGAAAATTATCACTTGGATTTTTTTTGGTGAATAGTACATCCCGGTGATGATAATTTATGTTTGGATTATATTAAATGACAGAAGGAACACTTACTGATGCTGCAGACAAGGAGTTTGTGTTCCAATCAGGTGTTTGTGTTTTAAATTAGCGAGTTGCTGGACCGATCATTTGGTGTAGTGTCCGTAACCCATCAGAGCGTTTATGGCATATCATAGGATATTAGCATATAATTATTAAATATCATTGATTTGTTAGGATATTAAGTTCCTACTTCTATTATTAATGTAATATGTTCAATTTATCATGTTTAGCCATGAAATTGAATCCATGCACCAAAAAGCTAATGTCGTTCGCACTGAAAATGCGAAAATGTATGAGTGTACCTCAAATGTCATCTTCATTATGAGTGACTGTCATACCCTTGTACTAATGTATGCGTGTAGAATCTATACCATCAAGTCTTGATACATAAACCCATCTTCAAATACACTCAACAAACAAAATGTCAGAGTTATGCAAAGTACGTGGTTACGGACACTACAAAGCTGACCATGTTATAGTGTGCATTTGGATAAAGTACATTCTATTAATAATAAAAATAATAATAATACAAAGCTAACCATGTTATATTGTGAATTTGGATACAGTACATAAAAATAATATTAATAATAATACTATTGAATATAATGTTATATTGTCCCATACACGTATGTATATCGCGATTTCCTGGAACAACAATGAAGACATCGTCTGCATAATGATATCTAAGATCTACTAAACCAATACATGTAAGTATAAATGGTATACATCAACAGCTATTATAAATGGTGAATCATCCAGAAATTCAGAATAACTTCTATTTTTTAAGTCCAATATTGAATGTTTCCATTCGAAAATTAGATTAATTAGCGATGGATGTGCCACACAGTACAAGGGAAAGAAATCATTTGCAGATATAAGCCTTAGGAAAAAACCAAACGTGATCAGGAATTACTTTGAAAACAAGTCACGGCAAAATGTATGCGACGGATTAGGGGCAACTGTTAAAAATGCATGTTACCGAGCAGTTGTAAGTAATCAAAATGTCATCGGGAATGCGCAAGATGTATTTAACTTTTGTAAGAAAAAACTGACAAGCCAGACAACAGACAGTGAGACAAAGAAACAGCTCATTTCGAAGCGAGAATTTGTTATGGTCAAAGACATAAAAAGAAACAGATCAGAATCAAATGTAACTACATTGGCAGGCACCCGGAAACTGCATGCTGTAAAAGCAGTAGGAATTGACTATCAGTTGAATATACGAAACCTCAGTTGCTACTGTACCGTAATTCATGTCTGGAAGGCTCAGAAAAGTGTGAAAATGAAGGGTACGTGACCGGATGGGAGAAAAGAACATTAAAGAAACAGAAACAGAAAGATCAGTTAGACGAACAAAGAACATTTAGTTACAAAGAGGAGGACAAGAAAGACAAACAAGGAACACAGCTTGACGAAGATGAGGAGGGCACTCAAGGACCACATAGTAATGAGCAGAACAGTGAGAACACAATCCGTATCCTTAAACATTTAATATACATATATATATATATAAATTACAACTTCCAAAATATAGGGGGCTAGCTGACAAATTGAAAAGGTATCTTAACAATTGTAATTGGTTACCGGGATAGCTCTATATCTGCTTGCACATATCTGCCTACGTATCATGGTTTACACGATTTACTATTCTGTGAACCGATCAACATATCCATACAATACAGTTGCATACATAATACAGTATGGTTATGTGAGGTCACTAGGACAATTATAAATCCAAGAACCAAACTTTTTTTTAATTATTTGACTGGATATAATTATGAAAGGCATAACATCATGTTAATCCTAAACCACATTCTCTATAGCTGCAGACGACACAGTATCCACACTAAAGCCGGGTGAATTTGTTGCTGTCTGTCGACAAAAAGTACCGGGAACATTTTTCTGGCTGAAATTGTCAGTGTCGAGGGCACTGAATGCCAAGTGCGTTACATGAAGAAATCTGGGAGTGTTTACACCTGGCCAGATGATCAGGACATGTCATTGGAGCCAATGCAACATCTAGTTGCGACTCTCACCGCGCCAGAACTCATTAATGAGAGGGGACAATTTAAATTTTGTGAAGTTGAGCTCAGCACAATCAAGTCTCAACAACTGAAAATACACAAGCAGGTGTTCTTTAAGTAGTGTATACACTATTGCACTTAAAGCTAGTTGATCACACCTGAGACTAGAATATTGTAATTAATTTTTGATGTAGTGTCCATAACATTTTTCTCAGTATCAATTCAATACTTACTTTATAATGTTCTAATATAACAATCCAAGAGATTGATAATCGTCGTGATTATTTACATTATTCCAAATAATGATATTTTGTTGAATGTTTCAAAGAACCTCGTTGATTTCATGAATCCACAACTGGTAATTTCCAAGTGATGACAGTCTAACTGCAAATATTTAATATAAAATATGCTTTTGTTAAATTTGATAATAGTGTAGTGTCCGTAACCTTTTTGGAAAGTAACAATACATTCATTTTTTTATGAACTCTGAACTATGTTAGCTATGTTATCATTCCATATGTGTTAGAACTGAACTATTGTCAGTATCGCATGTATATTTACATTAGTATTGCTGAATTTACATAACTGCAAAGTGAGTTTTATTGTTTTGAAAAAATATGGGCATTTCGCAATATTTTGTTGATTATTTATTTATTTTAAATTAAACTCTTAATTTTAATTGTGTATGCATCCAATTATGTAATTTACCATACTACTTACAGTTCAACTGTAAATGCTCCGGAAACAATGATTTTGCTTATTTGGTGAAAAAAAATGTAGTGTCCGTAAACCATTTTTACAGTCCAAAATTGTTTGCTTTTATCTGGTTTTATATGCTGTCCATAGTGAATAATTTATATTTATTTTATGTTACTGTGCTCAAACTGTAATATCTTGGCAATATTGTTGATAAAATGTGTTTTCCTTTAAAAATAATGATTAAGTTTCAAATGATAAAAAATACTGGATGCAGTTGTTGTATAAATGCTAAAAAAATATGATGTTATGTTCAATGTTATATGAAAAAAAGTTTATGTTTTCTATGTTTGATGTTCCCAGCAAGGTTTATTAGCTAGCAAGTTATTAAATGCTACACCATTCCCTTGGTCTTTAACTTGTGTGTTATATACCCTATGTAGTGTCCGTAACCCAGACTCGACCAGTCTTGAAACAGACAAAAAAAAAAGTATTTGTAGATGGTTCCCCAATAAATCATCATATATTTAGAGGCTTAATATGACGACCTTCCGGATAAAAATAAATTTGCATGAATTCTACAAAGTTGATAATTGGCCATCTAGTGCAACTCAAAAGGCGCTTTTACCGTGTTTTACCCGCATGGCTATAGGACCTGGGGGATGTATGATTTATGGCCCATAGGTGTAAGTTCATTTCATGAGAAAATGGATTAGGCTACATTTTTAATTATTAAAATTTGTAAACTACAAGCTGAAATTCAAATTATTCCGTGTCTTCTGAGAATATTGTACATAGGTTGTTTGTAGGGTTTTCCTTGTGTTAGGAAAGAATGCTGATCCTTAAATTATCGGGTTAAAGATGTGTGCTATGTCATCTAGGCCAATGCTGGTTAAAAATGACGTGCTATTTTCATGATTTTGTTCAAATGCATCATAAATTTCAATATTTGTCCCCCGAAATGGAATTCTAAAATTATAATTTCCAAATTATTAGATGTTAAATTTGTCGAGTGCAGTAAAAAGGTTTTAATTGTGAACCGGTTTCATAGGGCTAAATTATGGAGTGGGAATTTAGGATGTGCAATAAATAATTTGCGGAATAATGAAATGTGTTTTTAGGAATTAATATTTTGGAGAAAGCAAGATAATAATACATGGTATGTACATATTTCTCTAATAATAGTCTTAATCCCCACAGAGCAGGAACATGAACTTGACTTCTGCTTCCCTTTATCATCATATTATTTATCATGTTTTATGGAAACATATTTTGGCAGCACATGAGAACAATCTCCAATGCAGATGTTTCTCGTGTGCAGCCAAAAATGCTATGTTAGGCTTGATAAAAGAACAAAAACACAAAAAAAAGATAACAGCAGATGACAGACACGATCATATTCAGCGTAGTAAGGGTTAATATATATTTTCTCAACAAGTCTCTCTAAAAATTATGATTCGTTGCTTTTTCGAGAGCACATATTGCAATACTCCATCCGATTCATCTTGCCTGGACGATTCGCATGGGAGGCACAAACGCCATTTGATTTGGAATTGTTGTCATTGTTATTACATGTACCACAATAATGTAGAAAAAATGGCGAAGTTAAAAAGGTGATATTTTTGTTAAAAAATATTTTTTCGGCATAAAACCACCAAGGTGCACATCTCCAATATGTGTAGAAGACGTGTGTATAATTTCAGAACGATCGACTGAACAGTTTCGGAGGAGTTGTGTACACAAACTCTGTACCCTATATAGAATTGTATAGAAAAATGTAGAAAAAATGGCTAAGTTAAAAAGATGATATTTTTGTTAAAAAATATGTTTTCGGCATAAAAATAGCAAGGTGCACATCTTTAATATGTGTAGAAGACGTGTGTATAGTTACAGAACGATCGACTGAACGGTTTCGGAGGAGTTGTGTACACAAACTCTGTACCGTATATAGATTTGTATAGAAAAATGTAGAAAAAATGGCTAAGTTAAAAAGGTGATATTAATGTTAAAAAATATATTTTCGGCATAAAAACACCAAGGTGCCCATCTACAATATGTGTAGAAGATGTGTGCATAGTTTCAGATCGATCGACACCCGACAGAAAAAAATTGGACAAAATTAATGAATTTTCAGTATTTTTTAGTGAATTTTAATCGGGAAACCCCGGAGGCGGTTGCTAGTTGATACTGGTGACGTCAGATATCACAGAATCCCTCAAAACACGCGATTTCACGCTCTATTTTGAGACCGATGTCTACACTTTTACAGCAAAAATGGAAAGATTGAAACCGGAAGATTTTTTGGACAATATTTTATATCAATTTATCTATAAATATTAAACAACGAATATTTTACTATGAAAAACAGGTTTATGTGAACTATACAAGACCATTTGATAGAAAGGTGTCTGAAACTGAAGCTGACATTGTTTGATTATATAATACCAGTTCAATAGAGCCAATATTTTAGGTCATCATCACAAAGCCTCCATCCACTAGAATAGCCTCAAACTGCTACGACTTACCAAGGGAACTTAGTTCGTCTTGTAGGAGTATCAGAGTGTATCAGTTGTATCAGAGTGTGCAGCAGTATTAAGAGATAGATAGATAGAGTTGGTTTGTCGTAAAAGGAGCAAAATCGGTCTCGGGTATGACTAAAGACTTTAGTAAAGTGCGCATTGGAGATCTTTTGGCGCATTGGGCGCATTGAAGATTTCGCGGCGCATTGGAGTTTTATATGTTATATAATTATCTTCTTAATACAAACATTAAATTCAATATTTTATTCTTATATATATATTCATTGCATGTTATATCTATAATATATCATTTAAGTCAAGGTGAATGCGCGTGTGTAAAGTTAGATTTTGTATCAATTTTAGAATATCTAACGAAAATATAATATGGCCTCGGCGTATTGGAGATTTCATATATACATTCTTAATACAAACATTAAATTCAGTTTTTTCTTCTCACATAGGGTACCTATGTATTGGAATCGCCTCGGACAGTTAGCCACGCCCCAGACCCCCCTCGATGGGATGGTCCGTAGTGATATCTTGTAGTAACCATAACAACAAAATGCATTGTGTTACTCAACGTTTAACTGTCGTACGCAACCGCTAATTGAAAATAATAATATGAAATAGGTACTACCTATGACGGGCGACGTTAGTATATAAAACTAAATTTACCAATTGATAGCTTTACCATGATGTTAGTATGCTATAAACGGTACCGTAGTATATTGTAGTATTGCAGAATTAATGTATGAAGGAAATTATTAGTATGTCACTCTCGTCTGTAAAAAGTGACATTGCCACGGTTCCCGTTCGTAAATCCAACATGGACACGAGCGTAATGACTCCTAAACGCAAATTCGGCGACGTCGGCGCTGGTGGTGTTGATGCCATGGGTATATTAGAGCAGGTACAGGCCGATCTTATTAAGATAAAACAGGATAATAACCTTCGGTTTGTGGACCTAAAAAATGACATGAAACTACTTACAAAGGAAATGAATTCCCTGCGGACTCAAGTGGATGCAAACAAGCTGAGCATTGACCGTGTATGTACGGAATGCTGCAACAGTATGACGTGCATGAAGCGCGAGATTACAGTGTTAAAACGTGACATAGAATCGTGTAATGAAAATGTAGAACATGATTTACGATATGTACATGACAGACTACAAATAATCTCCAAAGCATCTACCACTGTTGGTTTACGGGTGACTAAAATGGAGAAAAAGCTGACTGAAATTGGCCATGACTGTGAGTCTGCCATAGCGCGTTTTGAAAACTCTCACGCCAATCATGCTTCTGATATGTCTTGTATTTCAGACCGAAATATTTGTCGCACTTCCACTTCCGGTGGATGTATTGTCGGGTGCGCTTGTGCAACATAATTCCTGTTAATTAATTCCATAATATTCCTGTTAACCCGATATCGCCAGAGGCCGTCGGATCTGTAGCAGACGATCTGCAAGACGATGCCACTGCTGCTCCAATGGCACACACAACACCCAACATTACCGATAGTGTAACTAATCTAATTCCCACTTTTGTGACCCCACTCACAACGCGGAATAGGTTCGACGCACTGGCTGAGAACGATTCGGGGCAACTTTCTCAGCGTTCTGGTCACCCAGCCGGTGGTCGTGGTGAGACCACCGCGAATACCAAACAGCAGACCGAGCTTCCTTCGAACAGTATCCCGGTTATAGTTGGTGGGCGGCTGCAAGCAGAAACACGTAGCGCGATAGAACGAGATGCGGGTTCGTCGCATGCCAGAGACACTTCTGTGGACGATAGTGACTTCACGGAACACGTTATTAAACGGACAAGACGCTTCTTCATCCATGGGTTCAAACCCACAATCACGGACACGAAGCTCCGTAACTATGTAGAGCGACGTGGTACCAAAGTGTACAATGTTGAAATAATCACTCCGAGGTGGAATAAACGTAGTGTATTATTAAACTAATAGTTGAGTCTAAGACTAGCTACAAATTATCTGAAGAAGGTTTCTGGCCAAATGGCGTCTCATGTAAGGTATGGTTAAGCAAAGCTAGATACTCAGATACAGGTAGAAAAACAGATAATTCATCCCCAGATCATGTCGGCTATGTCTCTGAAGGAGGCAATGTCACTCGCACTGATGATTACATTGATAATGATGTCCGGTCAATATCCTGGACACCAAAATATGTCACACGTTGATCATCATGCTCGGAGTGGAACCTTGTTTTCAAAGCCGAATACTAACCCAATTACCGATTACGTACCGATAAACCAGTATATACATGTACAGGCCCTGTGACTAGGGACTCTGATTATGGGGCTGGTTACCGCGAGCAATACGCAGCTCATGATGGCGGTCTCTATCCCCATAATAATTATTATGGTCAGTGGCATTCTGGTATGTGGCATCACAATGGAAATCTGGGCCAACATAACGTATGTTCGAATTATGACGCAAATTACGTCAACAATGATCGTTCTCAGTATGGTAAATTGACATACTACCGCAACCCCGGCCGTATGTATGCCGGTCAGACTGATTTACATCAAGATGGCGGTCATGCATATGATGATCGTCGTTTCATGCAGACATCTGCTATGCTTCAGTAAATTCATCATGGATAGCTTATCTATTTGTACTTGGAACGCCACTGGCCTCATGTCTAGTTCGTATTATCTCAGTAACCTCTTGAATAACTATGACATCGATATTTGTGGCGTGTCAGAGCACTGGTTGTATCAGAGAGATATTCACTTTTTGAACACTATCAGTCCAAACTATAATGGATGTGGTATGTCCGACTTTGATTTGGCATTGTCAAGCAATAGGCGGGTAGGCAAAGGTGGAGTGGCCATACTGTGGCATAAACGTTTGAGTTCATTTGTAACACCACTAGAAATCGACAGTGACAGAATCATCGGGTTACAACTGAACGTGGATACATCTTATTTCATTTACATTCTACAAGTCTATATGCCGTGCAAAAATCACTGTGTGGAATTGTATCGAGAGCATCTTCGTGAATGAATGATGTTATCAGCATGTACTCACAACGAGGTAGAGTCATTGTGGTAGGGGACTTCAATACGCATCTGCAAGGCGCTACATACTTGAAGCCAAACGATTCCATTGGAGTCGCGAACTGAAACGTTATATTGAGACTCACAACATGTGTGCAATTGACACATTGCCTATAGTACCGGTGCGAGATCAAGTTTTGTGTCATACGACGGTGCCAATGAATCACTTATTGACCACGTACTCATACCGGTAGAGTGTGTTGACCTAGTGCGTTCATGCGAAATTGTCGACGATCACTGCCTAAATGTTTCAAGACATAGACCAATTATAGTACAAATGCGTATGGATCTCCCGGACTACGAATTATGTAATAAGAGTAAACCGCTTAGATGGAACAAGTTTGATATAGCGATTCTCAACCGATATGAAAAGTGTGTATCTGATTTGTTACGTTATAGGATCAATTCACTCAAACTGAGATATCATTCTGTGACTAGCTACATCGATTCACTGTATGAGTGTATTGTCGCCTGTATCAGTTCAGCATATATTTCCAAAGGCAAAGTATAGGCCATACTTGAAACCGTATTGGGATCAAAACATGAAAGACTTACATAACCACATGCGGCATAAGCGCCAAACATGGATTGAACATGGGCGTATGACAAGCAGTGTAGATTACATAGAATACAAGGCAGCAAAGTGCATGTTCAGAAAATATCACCGGAAATGTGTGGAGACATTCCAAAGTAAAGTAGATAATGACATCGATGAGGCTTTAGACATCGATGCTGCACTATTTTGGAAGCTAGTAAATTCACGGCGGAAGGATTCGTGCTCAAGTGCTGGAAACGATCGAGATTCGCTTTGGTGATAAGATTGTGCGTGATCCTAAATCCATTGCTACTGAGTGGGGTAAACACTTTGCCTCATTGTATTCAAATACTGAAAATGAACAGTTTGACCAAGAACTATTCGTAAGAGTGAGAGCTTCAAACGCGGTGGTGCGAAGACTAATACCGGTGGACACGGAGTCTAATGTATTTTCCGAAAGTGAAATTAAATGTGTAATAGGTAAATCACTAAAAAAGGGCAAAGCGTGTGGACTGGATGGTGTATAACGAACACTTGATTCACGGTGGTGAAGCATTGATCCAATGTTTGACGGAACTATTTAATTTGATGTTTGATATTAGCTATGTGCCGAAACAGATGAAGCAAGGGGTCATCATCACGTTGTTTAAAGGTGGACAGAAGCGAAAAGATGACCCAAATAGCTATAGGGCCATCACATTGTCATCTATCGTTCTGAAACTATTCGAAAGACTTCTACTTACACGATTGAAAGCTAATATTAATAGGCCGATACATGAATTACAAGGGGGCTTCCAAGAGAGGATTGGTTGCATTATGACATCATTTCTGTTTCGTGAGTGTATTGAATACTGCACTGAAAGAGGCAGTAAACTATTCGCTTGCTTCCTAGATGCACGACAGGCATTCGATTCTGTGTGGCACGAGGGTCTATTTTATAAGTTGCACCAGTTGGGGATCCGTGATAAACTTTGGCGGATAGTTGTAGCGATGCATGAAGGCATGACGAGCTGCGTGATGCATAAAGGTTTCACGTTAGAATGTTTTGAAATATTCCAGGGCACCAGACAAGGTGGCGTGTGGTCGCCATTTTTTGTACTTATGTTTTATTAACGACCTTATGGATATACTGGTCAGCAGTAACATGGGATTTAAAATTGGTACCAATAGTTTGTGCGCGCCGACGGTTGCGGATGATATGTTGCTGCTTTCGCTGTCAAAGCATGGCATGCAGTGTATGATGAACATTTGCCTGGCGTTTCCAGTATAATTCAACTAAATGCGCCGTGGTGATTTATAATGAATCAAAACATGCTTACACGATATCAAGTAGGAAATGGTTGCTTGGCAATGCCATTGTCAATGAGTCGGACCAATATGTACACCTTGGTGTCATGTGTAACAAATACTCGAAACTACATGATAGTGTGCAACTGTGTTGTAATAGGATAAGGAGCACGTATTTTACTCTAAGTAAGTGTGGTTTATCTAGCGGATTAAATCCGCTTACTTTAAAGCATATATACGATGCTATTGTCCTACCAAAGGCGCTATACGGTTGCGAATGCTGGTGTAACCTATCAGTCGGCGATATGATGACACTGGAGCGGGCTCACCGCTTATGCATTAAATGCATGCAGAATCTTAATGCCAGAACAAGAACAGATGTTGTCCTTAGCTTACTGAACTGCCTTCCGTTAGATGTCCTAATAGCTCGCAAGAAACTTGCTTTTCTAGGGCAATTATGCACTCTACAAAGAGACTGTGCTGTAAAACAAGTTTTTTTGTTGCATCTCAGTTCATACTTGCTAGGTAACTGTACTCGAGGTCTAATGCCCGATATCTTCAAAATTATGGATATATATGGTCTCAGACACGTGCTAGAAAAGTATATTTCTTGCGGCGAATTTCCGAAAAAGTCTATCTGTTAATGTCCGAACTCGTGAAATCAGTGTTAGCAAGTGGCATATTAGAACAGCATCGCATCCGTTCGCCAGGTTCAGAAAGGTACACGTAGACTACAAATGTAACTAGAGCAGCTGAAGCTGCATCAACGGTTTGAGGCTTGATGTACTGACAAACGTACACTGGCAAAGTGATTAGAAGACATTGCCAATGACGAAAACATATGAAACTCAAAAAAAATTGATGCAATTCCAATGAAATTGAAAAAATAAAGTTTTGTATTTTCAGAATCGCTTGACTATCCTAAGCATTTTTCTTATTATAACGTTCTACGAAATGTGTACCGTTCACCCCCTAGTCTGACATTGAAGTTGAGACGATTCTAAAGCACTCACAGCATGTCAGTTCGTATATAAAACCAGTGTCTGATACAGCCCACCATACCTGTCTGGCCTCCACCTCGAAGTTTGTCAGCTGTACACACTGTTCTAGGCGGCTAAGTTTATATGCTCGTTCTCAAACTTCAAATGCATGTAGCTCGCGCATTTGAGCAGATAGCTAAAAACTACCAGTGAACCGGAGATAGATAATTTTATTGGCTTTTTAATGCAAAAAAAATATTTGAAATCGGTTGAATAATAAGGAAGTTATGACCATTTCAATTTTTTTTAAAAATTTAAAAATTCAAATGCCTACAACTCTCTCATTTGGGCAGATAGCCAAAAACTACCAGTGAAACGGAGATAGAGAATTTTGTTGGCTTTTTAATGCAAAAAAAAATATTTGAAATCGGTTAGATAATAAAAAAGTTATGACCATTTCAAATTTGAAAAATTGAAAAAAAAAAAAATACGTCCAAGTTTGAAAGACAATAGAATCAGAACTATTCAAGCCATTGCTCTGAAAAATTATCATCTTCTGTGCGGATGAATGTCCCGCGTGACGCTGTCAAAAAATTATGTTGCTGAGATTACTGTACAAATTGGAAACTGTTTTCAAAGACCACCCGTTAAAATAAAATAAAAATCTGAAATTGTTGATTTTTTTCATTTTTCTCAATTTCACATGTCTATAGCTCTCTCATTTGAGCAGATAGCCAAACATTGTCAGCGAAGCGAAGATAGAGAATTATCGCAGCTTTACAATTCAAAAAGAATTTTTGAAATCGGTTGGAAAATAAGGAAGTTATAGGGAATTATATGATATATGACGTCACTTCCGGTTTCGTAAAAAGTGACGTCATGATAATTCTGAAAATTGCGTTATTCTCGTCTCACTGTTGATGCGAATCGGTATACAAAATTTGAAGTCGATCCGACCAGCGGTTTGGGCTGTAGTCTCGACGGCTGAATAAAAAGAAAAAAAAGAAAAATAAAAACCAACGAAAACAAAAGGTTTGAGGAATCAAATTCCTCAAACCTAACAAGTTATGGAGTTATGCGAGACTGTTTCCAGAGTATCTGAACTACATAAAATCTGTATGCCAATTGATTACCAACCTCACGAGATTTAATGAAACGTGTCTCAAATGTGGTTCTCCGATGGACAACTTGGTAGAACATTGTATTTTGGACTGTCCATCTACATTGAATAGTAGATGTAGGTTAATGCATGCTATACGGCAATCTTATGGTGATGCTATTTCCATGCGCCTAAGGTCACTTACCAAGGAAGATTTAGTCACTACTCTATTAAGTGTTGATGCATTTACAGACATTGATACAGCTGTTGAATTCAATCACGTAGACGATCGCCAAAGAGTTGTATTTGTGAGTCTACATTACTTGTGGCTGCAGTATATTTCCCGAACATGAATTTTCATGCGCATGCGCGAGGTGGAATATGTAACTTGTTTTCGCTCCTAATATTTCGGAATTAATGTGAAAATTACAAGACATTATGTGACAAAAGTTGGACAATGTGTGTATGAAAGTGTGCTTATCGGATATATGGACTTGTAGCTGGTAATATTATTTACTTTTTGCTAGTTCGTGATTTATTGTTTTTCATATATAACACAATGAGCTTGTGTCCAACTAACATGCCCCAGGGCCCGTGTGGATAACAATCTATGAGCTTACATGGATTACCTGTGTACGGGGCATGATTGGAAAGTCGTCACGCTCTGCTGATTACCGAGATACCTGGAGCTAAGCGGCTTACAGCCGGGACCAGTCGTGTTACGCATGACTGGCGCGCACTTCGGTCATCGCCATGGAGGGTGTGGATTTGATTATTTGATTATCGCTGTTTGTAACATTGTACATACCGGTTTGTGTGGTCGTCTAACCGAAGATCATGTCTTTAACCACTCTAAATCCGGTGGTACTCGCAAATGACGATTTCGTGGAACCACAGTTGAACAGTCCATATAATGGAGAGGGTACAGACGAGTTTGACAGTTCACAGACATTTGTGAAATCAGAATACATGGAGCGTGTCTCCGACAACAGCGGTGTAGACGGTGGGCTCGGCGATTACGACTCTCAGGGAAGTTTTAGGTGTGAGAGTGGACAGACGGTCGTGACATCACACATAGAACTTGACAACTCCGGTGACCTTGACGAGTCACTGGTTTATCTGGGGTCCGAGCAGGAGCAGTCCAATATAGAAGGCATTATCCAGCGCCTGACAAACGTGTTTCGGGGACTTCCACGTGACATGTTTGTAAACAAGATTATACAGTGTTATGGGTCGAGTGAGCGACTGGATTCGATCAGAGTGGATTTGTTCGAATATTTGAAGGGCTATGATGAATTTCCATACGGCACCAGTGTGGAACTGAAGCGTCGAGTACAGACGAGAGCCGGTGATCCTCTCATGTCGAAACTGGCCAAGGACATATATACTATCATGTCAGTTGTTGAAGGAGCGGAGTACGCTGAACTGACGGAACTGATGAGTCTATCGCGGCATGGTAAATCCACTCGGTCTGTGTCGTCATATCAGTCACAAAACACGTGTAACTGTGAGGCGGAGGTTAAGGCACTGAAGGATACGGTGGCTATATTAACGGCGGACATTGTACTTTTGAAACAGAATCGAGCGGCAGATGAGCTACGTTTTGAGCAGTTTAAGACAGTAAAACAAACAGTGTGTAATTTGAAGTCAGATATTAGGGGCCTTAAGGTCAAAATGAATTCCTCGTTCACCGAGTTAAGACTAGTCATAGATAAGTTTCAATGTGAAAAACTGAATGGTATCACTAGTTTGAAAAGTGATTTGAAATGCTTATCTGAGAAAGTTAAGAGTTGTGAAGAGTCTGTACAATTAACACAAAACTCAAACAATAGCCAACATAACGGTAAACATAGGCGTAAAAAGCAAACTATTGGGTCTGTCGGGGCGACCGACGGCGCGGACGTGCTCGCGCAGCCAGTAGTGAGCTCGCCCACCATTCCACATAACACGGAGCACCCTCTGGCTGTCGCGGACGCTGCCGTGCTGGCGGACGCTCATGGCAGCAATGATTCTCAGGCGTCACTGCATAGCGGTAGTACAAACATAGCGCGCAATGGAACTATCAGTGAGGACCCCGTCTTGAATAGTCCGGGCTCCATGCAATCATCACCACAGCACTATACAGCTGTACCGTGGGTGGCAACTGGTGGTGCGGGTGCCGATTGCAACGAGCAACGTACGAATCATGTGACGCAGTCATCATTGGGATACGTTAATGCAGACATTGTGTGTGATGCGACGTTCAGTGGGGATCCCGTGTTGACTAGTCTGGGCTCGGTGCAGTCATCGCCACAGCACTATAATGATGTACAGTGTGTGATATCTGGTGGTGCGGGTGATGAGTGTAACGATCAGCGGGCGGATCGTATAGCGGAGTCCCCAATGAGTGTTAGCAATACTGGGTCCTTGGCTCCATGTAACTCTGGGTCAATTTATCAGAATTTGGCCCCAGATAGGCCGCTTGGCAATATAGTGTCTGATACAGATGGCATGGAGAGTCACGGTCGGGGTGGCGCCTTCTCACCGCATGTGTCACTGCACATTGTTGATAAGGTGACCACAAGTGAATCGTCATTTTCCACGTCATGTACGGAGACTAGCAATGAATCCAACTTAATATCTAAATATAGTGGTGCCTTGAAAGAATTCAAAGGTGCCATCAGAGATAGCCAGCCGGCGGATACCCAAGGTAGTTGTAACCCCCCTCCCACACCTTCACTCTCACCCCCACCCAATGGCATGGGTTACAATCAACAAGGCACGAATTTGCCAATACAGACTGTGGTAATCTGGCTTCCGGTACAATCAGCAAGGCATGAATATACCAAGACGGTCTCTGGTATCCGAACGTAACAACATACCAGTTAAGCTATCAAACAGGCCGGGTCCTGGGTATACATCTAATGGTCCAGTAATTATCCCCCCTGCGTCGTATCCACAGTCCAATCTTACATATGGTAACTCTGGCCAATTCCAAACCTCCGGGATGAGTATGCGGACAGATATCACCAGCCGAAGGGATACATGTAACGTAGGTCACGGTGACCTGCAGAAGGGACGTCCTGTAGAAAATAACACTATGACGGATCGGCGGTACGTAATGGTACACGTGATGATGTAGGTCAACGTGACCTCCAGGATACTCGGGCTGTCAATAATGGTGCATACGATGGTGATAATGACTTGTTGGCATACATTCGTAAGAAACCAAAGCGGTTTTATATTGGAGGCTTTAAGCCCGGTATCACGGAGGACATGATCTATAGGTACGTAAAGATACGTGGGCCAAATCCAACCATGGCCCGTATCTTCCCCATGCGCAAACGGTACGGTGTTGTCATCAGGCTAAATGTTGAGGATGACGAGTCCGCGCACCTGGTAGAAACCCCACAATTCTGGCCCAGAAAAATTATGTGTCGGCCCTGGCTATCTCGTGGTCAATTTGCTGCTAAATCTCACAACAGGCGGAACAATGATTGGAATGAATATCCGACTGCAGATGAGCCAAACTATGGTTCATACAACGTGTACAACGAGCTCAGCTCGGGGTACAACATTGACTGACACTGTAATATCCAAATGTTCTCCATGGCTACTACGGATACAACAAACCCAACAAAGTTGAGTGGTACATGTCGTACTTGTAAGGTTATGTCCTGGAATGCCACGGGTATTATGTCCAGCAGTTCATATTTAGTGATGTACTAAACCACCAATCAATTGACGTGTGTGGCATTTCGGAGCATTGGCTATACGAGTACAACATGCATTTCATGAATCATATCAATAGTAACTATGAACATATGCAAAGAAAGGCCGATGCAGACTTGGGTACGTCAGACACCAGGCGTGTCGGCAAAGGTGGGGTTGCATTGATGTGGAAAAGACAAATTGATCAGTATGTTACACCACTTGATGTTGATGACGACAGGATTGTTGGCATTCAGTACGAGGTAGCCAAATCGATGTACATGTATATCTTTCAAGTGTATCTTCCATGCTGTAACCACCATTCAAGACTTTCGTGATTATCTAGACATTTTACATGCATTGCTAAGTAGTTTTACCGAAAAAGGAATTGTCATTATGATGGGAGATTATAATGCTCATTTAAATGGCCCAGTGCCAATTAAACCACTTGATACTCGAGGTAGAGATCTGATGAGATTTCTGGATGAGAACAATCTTGTCGCCGTCAATATCCTTGATACGTGTATTGGTGCGGCGTCCATTTGTCTCATATGACGGGAGCAGTGAATCCGTTATAGACCACTTTGTACTGTGCGCGGAAAGTGTCGACATGATAGTTCGATGTGAAGTTCTTGATGACAGTGCTATGAATGTATCACGACATCGACCTGTGGTGTGTGACATATTATGCCCAAATGTGAACAATTCCACAGTAAACAATGATCAGTGTCATACACCACAATCGAACTGGAGAAAGGCGTCGGAATATATGTGGCGATACAGGGAAGTACTGACAGTAATGTTGTCCGAACGTTTCCCGGCCCCAAACAACAATGTTGAAAAAGGTGATATCGACGTGATGTATGACATCTTAGTACAGTGTTTACGCGCCAGTTGTGAAGTGACGATCCCAAAAGCAAAATTCAAACCTTCTTAAAACCCTACTGGTCCAGTGATTTAACAGACTTGCACAAGACTATGAAGAAATTTCGTCGTGAATGGATCCACAGTAAAAGGCCAAGGAACAGTGAAAATGTGGTGTTTGGTAATTATAAACAGGCAAAACGTGAATTTAGATATCTACACCGTAAAAGTGTTGAAAAGTATGAACAGGATATACTGAATGAAATAGATACCGCGGCGGAATTAGACAGCCGACATTTTTGGAAGTTATTCAACAGCCGACGTAAACGCGGGTGTTCTTCGCTGGTAGTGAACTACAGTTTAATGATGTCACATATCGCGATTGCTGAGTCAATCGCCATGAACTGGGGTAATTACTTCGAAGCGTTATACCGTCCACAAGATGACACTGCTTTTTGATAGTTACACACAAGTCCCGTATCGAAACTGATTTGCGTGACTACCTATTGAACAATGACAATACGACTGCAGCTACATGTGATATTTCTCCAGACGAGGTACGGGTTGCGGTTAAACTGTGTCAACGCAGGGAAATCCGGTGGCGATGACAATATCGTTTATGAACATATAATGTATGGTGGTGAACAGTTGATCCATTCCTTGGCTTGGTTGTACACAGTTATGCTAAAATATTCATATACGCCTATTAAGATGAAGCACGGAGTTATAATAACATTGCATAAAGGTGGAAAGGAAGAAAACGGAAAGATGATCCAAACAATTACAGAGGAATTACTCTAAGTTCATGTCTACTGAAACTTTATGAAAGGTTAATACATCACCGGATATATAAAGAGCGTTCAGACCAAATCTCCGATCTGCAAGGTGGCTTCCAGAAAGGACTAAGCTGTGTAATGACATCGTTCACACTTCGCGAGTGCATTTCGTATTCGAAGGAACAAGGCAGTAAATTGTATGTATGTTTTTTAGACTCCCAGAAAGCGTTTGATAAAGTTTGGCACGATGGACTGTTCTTTAAGTTAATGGAATTAGGGATAAAATGCAGTGGAATTGAATGCAATAATAGACATGTATAGAGGAATGACGGGTTGTGTTAGATATTACTTTACATCGAGGCATTTTAGTGTACTACAGGGAACGAGACAGGGTGGGGTTATCTCCCCATTGTTCTACCTCCTCTACATAGACCAGCTACTTCGTGAACTTGAAAGTGGTAACTGTGGTGTGACATTATATGGCATAAAACTGTAGCTGTCCTACAGTGGCGGACGATATGGTCTTAGTTTCGTACTCGAAAAAGGGTCTACAAAATATGATCGACATATGCTACAGGTATTCTTGTAAGTGGCGCTATACATATAACAATAGTAAGTGTAAGGTTATAGTGTTCCATGAATCGAAAAATGATTACATAACTAGAAATCGAACCTGGTATCTTGGAAACGACGTAATTAATGAATGTGAAAAACTACACTCACCTCGGTATTATATGTAATAAATTTTCGAACACCATCAAAATATATTGGACGCATGTGCTAAAACTGCGAAGAACATTTATGGGAATTTCCAACAGTGGTATTCATAGTGGTGGACTTCATCCACTTACCTCAAAGAAAAAATATATGACCGAATAGTGTTGCCGAGGGCCCTATATGGGTGTGAATTATGGAACAATATTTTGCCAATCGATAACGTCACATTGGAGCGCGCACATCGACAGTGTATCAAATATATGCAAGGACTATCGAAACGAACACGAAGTGACATTGCTGTGGGGCTGCTGGGTTCGATGTCTCTGGAAGCAGAAATCGACTTACAGAAGTTGCGATTCTTAGGTCAGCTTGCCCATTTACCAACCTTCAGAATAGCAAAACGCATATTTGTGAATCGACTAACATCATACATGAACAACCCAACAACTGCATACGGTTTACATACCTGACATAGTTCGCGTTCTGGACAAGTATGGGATGTCCAATGTTCTACACCTCTTCTGTGAAAGCGGTACATTTCCAGTGAAAATCGGCGTGGAAAGTAACAATAAATGCTGCGATTCGTGACCACGAATATCTGCTGTGGCAGAACAGAACTGATGTCGATAGTGATTTGTCGTGGTTTAAAGAACTTCATGGTTTGCTGTCACCGTTTACGCTATGGACGTACTCAATAACCAATCCCAAGCTCGCAGTGCAATGTAGATCTGCCGTCTATATGATTGCAAAATTATTCTCCGAAACGTGGTCTCGTCATTGTGATATGTGTGGGCGCTACACCGATGACATGTTAGTACATTGTATGTACTTATGTAGGGCTACTGAGACGCTGCGGCAGGTAATGTGGTGCAAAATTATCAAAAAGTGTGGTATTCATGTGTTCAGGCAATTCACTTCGTTACATGTTCATCAACAAATATGTGTGTTGTGTAGTGCCTCAGAAATTCTACGTATATCACCAGATCAGTACGAATGGCTTATGAACATAGGTACATGGTACCTTCATAGACTAAAATCCATGGTTTGTTTTCATCCTTTTGCTGAACGATAAACTTCTGCAGTTTTGACATAAGAGCGTATTTGGGGCAAAGCTAACATACAGTCGAGAGGTCAGGAGCTACATTGGCTTGTATAAAATGGCATTAATTATTTGCCATTGACACATTGAGTAGAAATGGTGTTGGCTTCGGCAAAAATCAATTTTCGCATTGTAAAAATAGCTGTAAATATTACTTTCTTATGCTGTGGTTATGGTGCTGGTACATAAAGACTGACGCCGCTATAGCGCCAGTCTTTTTGTCAGGCACCAGACAAAACATGTCCGTGTAAATTCGTTCCTTTGTGTATAATTATATTGCTTTGTTACATGTTCCTGTAAATCATGCTCTCCTTCGAGGAGGAAATAAAGAATCTATCTATCTATGTTTATTAATGTTTGTGAAATTAGTTGCGGTGTGTAGCATTAAGTAAATGTATGTACATGTATATATTTGTGTATATGTTAAAACTGTTACAATAATTAGGTTTGAGGAATTTGATTCCTCAAACCTTTTGTTTTCGTTGTTTTTTTTTTTCTTTTTAGGTTTGAGGAATTTGATTCCTCAAACCTTTTGTTTTCGTTGGTTTTTTTTTTCTTTTTATTCAGCCGTCGGGACTACAGCCCAAACCGCTTGTCGGATCGACTTCAAATTTTGTATGCCGATTTGTATCAACTGTGAGACGAGAATAACTCAATTTTCAGAATTCTCATGACGTCACTTTTTACGAAACCGGAAGTGACGTCATATATCATATAATTCCCTATAACTTCCTTATTTTCCAACCGATTTCAAAAATTCTTTTTGAATTGTAAAGCTGCGAGAATTCTCTATCTTCGCTTCGCTGACAATGTTTGGCTATCTGCTCAAATGAGAAAGCTATAGACATGTGAAATTGAGAAAAATGAAAAAAATCAACAATTTCAGATTTTTATTTTATTTTAACGGGTGGTCTTTGAAAACAGTTTCCAATTTGTACAGTAATCTCAGCAACATAATTTTTTGACAGCGTCACGCGGGACATTCATCCGCACAGAAGATGATATTTTTCAGAGCAATGGCTTGAATAGTTCTGATTCTATTGTCTTTCAAACTTGGACGTTTTTTTTTCAATTTTTCAAATTTGAAATGGTCATAACTTTTTGATTATCTAACCGATTTCAAATATTTTTTTTGCATTAAAAAGCCAACAAAATTCTCTATCTCCGTTTTGCTGGTAGTTTTTGGCTATCTGCCCAAATGAGAGAGTTGTAGGCATTTGAAGTTTTTAAAAAAATTGAAATGGTCATAACTTCCTTATTATTCAACCGATTTCAAATATTTTTTTTGCATTAAAAAGCCAATAAAATTCTCTATCTCCGATTCGCTGGTAGTTTTTAGCTATCTGCTCAAATGCGCGAGCTACATTTTTTTTTCAATTTTTCAAATTTTAAATGTTCATAACTTTGTTATTATCTAACCGATTTCAAATATTTTTTTTCCATTAAAAAGCCAACAAAATTCTCTATCTCCGCTTCGCTGGTAGTTTTTGGCTATCTGCCCAAATGAGAGAGTTGTAGGCATTTGAAGTTTGGTTCTTTCATTTTTTTATTAGGTTTGAGGAATTTGATTCCTCAAACCTTTTGTTTTCGTTGGTTTTTTTTTTCTTTTTAGGTTTGAGGCGGCTTTCCGCTGCGCCGAAAACCTATTGTATTCGTTGTTTTTTGTTTGTTTTTTTTTTTTTTTTTTTTTTTTTTTATTCAGCCCTTCAGTCTACAGCCCAAACCGCTGGTCGGATCGACTTCAAATTTTGTATACCGATTCGCATCAACAGTGAGACGAGAATAACGCAATTTTCAGAATTCTCATGACGTCACTTTTTACGAAACCGGAAGTGACGTCATATATCATATAATTCCATATAACTTCCTTATTTTCCAACCGATTTGAAAAATTCTTTTTGAATTGTAAAGCTGCGAGAATTCTCTATCTTCGCTTCGCTGACAATGTTTGGCTATCTGCTCAAATGAGAGAGCTATAGACATGTGAAATTGAGAAAAATGAAAAAAATCAACAATTTCAGATTTTTATTTTATTTTAACGGGTGGTCTTTGAAAACAGTTTCCAATTTGTACATTAATCTCAGCAACATAATTTTTTGACAGCGTCACGCGGGACATTCATCCGCACAGAAGATGATATTTTTTCAGAGCAATGGCTTGAATAGTTCTGATTCTATTGTCTTTCAAACTTGGACGTTTTTTTTCAATTTTTTCAAATTTGAAATGTCATAACTTTTTTATTATCTAAACCGATTTCAAATATTTTTTTGCATTAAAAAGCCAACAAAATTCTCTATCTCCGTTTCGCTGGTAGTTTTTGGCTATCTGCCAAAGAGAGAGTTGTAGGCATTTGAAGTTTTTAAAAAAAATGAAATGGTCATAACTTCCTTATTATTCAACCGATTTACAAATATTTTTTTTGCATTAAAAAGCCAATAAAATTCTCTATCTCCGGTTCACTGGTAGTTTTTAGCTATCTGCTCAAATGCGCGAGCTACATGCATTTGAAGTTTGAGAACGAGCATATAAACTTAGCCGCCTAGAACAGTGTGTACAGCTGACAAACTTCGAGGTGGAGCCAGACAGGTATGGTGGGCTGTAATCAGACACTGGTTTTATATACGAACTGACATGCTGTGAGTGCTTTAGAATCGTCTTAACTTCAATGTCAGACTAGGGGGTTAACGGTACACATTTCGTAGAACGTTATATAATGAAAAATGCTTAGAATAGTCAAGCGATTCTGAAAATACAAAACTTTATTTTTTCAATTTCATTGGAATTGCATCAAATTTTTTTGAGTTTCATATGTTTTCGTCATTGGCAATGTCTTCTAATCACTTTGCCAGTGTACGTTTGTCAGTACATCAAGCCTCAAACCGTTGATGCAGCTTCAGCTGCTCTAGTTAGTTTTAGTTTCATATCAGCTCTAGCCTCATTTGGGTTCCCTGCTGAAAGTTTCGATACTACTATAGACCGTTGTCAAATAATAATAACCGTAACGTTAATAGCATGGGCGGATTTTTTTTACAAGTTACAAGGCACGTTTCATGCCAAGTGCCATGTACGTGTATTCCATGAATTTTTCGGTCATTTTCTTATTGTTTCAAAATTTAAACGTTATCAAAATGCCCCCGGACCCCCCTAACGCTGGTCGACTATTTTGCAATACTTCACTATATTATCGAACGAGCATAGCTCGTTCGATAATATAGTCAAGTATTGCAAAATAGTTACGCCCCCCCCCCCCCTAACCCGAAATCCTGGATCCGCGCATGAATAGTATCAACTATATATATATGGTCAACAATGGGTCTAAATAGATAATAATTGATGAAGATACAAGTGATATAAATGCCGACTTTATTGCAGCTGTTAGTCAAGTGGATGATTTTATGGCCAAACTTAACGACTAACATGAAGGTATGACCTCGATCCTTTTGTTTCACGGTTAGTGAGAGCCAACTGACAGTTCAGTATTGTCACACAGGTGGAAGACTCGTACCTATGACCCAATACTTGGCTCATTTAGACAACGTTACACCAACCACCAATTTCCATACACTATACCTTACAGTCGTTTCCGGTTGTAAGGTATCGTGTATGGAAATGAGTGGGTGGGGTAACGTTTTCCAAATGAGCCAAGTAGTGGGTCCTAGGTCCGAGTCTTCCACCTGTGTATTGTCATACTCAATGACAGAAACGCCCTCTAGCACCTGCTTACGCGAAACTCAAAGCGACAATAAACGTAAAAGCGGGTATAATCAATACCACAAGTGTCCGACAGTACACGCTTGTCGAAAGGACAACCGGGCTCAACGATCACCAAGGAATGGAAAATAATAACACCACTGGACAGTCACTCTCAATGGTGCTGCACCCTGCGCCGGCGTAAAATGTTTCACGTCGAAATAGGAGCCGGATTCCTGACGAATACCATTCATCTACACGCATAGTGATACTGCATAAACATATTTTTGTCTAGTAACCGGCGCAAAAATTCGCCGGTTACGAAATGAACAACGTTTTTTACGCGATCTAGCGCTAAGTTGAACTGAGTGGCATCTTGTCAGGAATCGCGTGCATTTTTCGACGTGAACCATTTAATTCGTTCCCACGAAATAACAATTCGTTCCCTCAATTTACCAATTCGTTCCATCGAATTAACAATTAGTTCCCACGATATAACAATTCGTTCTCTCGAATTAACAATTCGTTCCCACGATATAACAATTCGTTCCCGCGAAATGACAATTAGTTCCCTCAATTTAATAAACAATTCGTTCCCTCGAATTAACAATTCGTTCCCACGATATAACAATTCGTTCCCACGAATTAACAATTCGTTCCCGTGCGAACGAATTGTTATTTCGTGGGAACGAATTGTTAAATTGAGGGAACGTGTTAATGGAGGGAACGAATTGTCATTTCGTGTGAACGAATTATTATTTCGTGGGAACGAATTAATAAAAACAAACAATTCTACGTCCCCGCAGGCTCCGTACCAATGACTGTATTGTATATGGTATCATTTAAAAGTATGTCGTCACTCGCAACCCAGTGAATGCGTTCTTGCATTGTTCATCAAGGTATGTGTTAATGGTTTGATATTTTAAAATGAATACTATGTGGTTTATTCAAATTCTTTTGAAATGCCCTTTAATAAATGTTATCGCGATACTGCGTGCACAAAGCAAACTAGCAAGGCTGTTTGAATTACGTTTTGTTCAACAAAAGCGAACCCGATTACCGACCGAAGTTGCGTATGTACTTACCGTATAACCTTAACCTAGCATTCTTTATTCGCGTCTGTAGGAAATTTCTATATTGAAGATATATACAAAGACGAGAAGTCAGCAAGGCCGATAGTTTAAATATAATCTTAGCGATATGAGACACGCCTTCGGACATCTGCGTAATTTCATGAAATACGTTTACAAAAATGACAATATTTTCCGTAAATGGCGTCAAAAGTTAGCCAAATTTACGGAGTACATGCGGAATATAATCCCACATGTACTCCGAAAAGTTTGTGAACATTGGACTTTTTTTTTTTTAAATATTGTAAATTTTGTGAACGTATTTAATGTAATTACGCAGATGTCTGAAGGTACAAAATCGCATGGCATGTCTCAATTATTTGGCTGTGATTTGAGAAATGGGGCTTATGGACTTTGCTACCAGTGTAGATCTAGATCAGCCTGTGCATCCGCACAGTCTGATCAAGATCTGCACTGACATTACATCAATGAAACACACACCATATTGTTAACAAGCGAAACCATTGAACCCAGGCTACATGATTGTGCTATTTAATCAGGAGCTACACTGGTCACAAACCCCATAAGCCCTATTCCTCCAGTCACAGCCACATATTTAGGTATCATAAAACCAAGAACATATGGTAGCGTGTGTGCATGTACAGTGGGGTCAGCGTGTAAGTGCACACACGAACGAACACGACAGGTTGGTTCCAACCTGTCGTGTTCGTTCGTGTGTGCACTTACACGCTGACCCCACTGTATGCGCAGTACTGGCGACAATACTGTCGCATATGAAGATTAGAAAGGTTCTTGTGAATCGAGTGATTCAATTTTACTATGGCTAATCTTCTGACAACGTGGTGATATGCACACAAGATGTCAATAAAACACAACGTATGCATGTTTGCACAGTGACTCATTCTACAGATAAACCTATAGTATAGGAGAGGCATGCGGTGACATAATCATTGAAGTCGATCCCCATCTAAATAATTAAAATATATACGAGTTTCTCAGATGGTTCTCTATCACATCATATTAGTGATATCCAGTTTCTTTATTTAGAGATTGCAAATGCAGCTTCAAACCATTTTGCTCCATTTTGATGCATGATAATCGACTACCCGACAAAATGTATACCGGCACATTGCAAGTGCAAGTTTATTGTACGTGTGGATTTTTGTCGATACATTTGTCAATATTATTACAGTCGGTGATAAAGCTTCTCTTAGCACCGGCTAAAGCGAAACTCGATGTAATTTACCTGCTCAAAATTACCCGTGAGGGTGTGTAGCAGTATGAAGAGATAGATATGGCGTAATTAATATCGAAATTGACACAATATTCCCAGCTATGGTAATGACAATTGTGCTGTAGAGCCACAAAGGACCAAACACATAATGTTCATGGCTGGAAGAATACGGCGAGAAAATGTTTAACGCCATCACACTGCACGGAACATCGCCAGTGTTAGTACGTACACAGACAAAGACAAGGGATCATGATAATTACCGAACATGACCACCAGGAAAGGCTACCCACTGACTGCAGAAAACAAAGCAAACTGACTCAGTACATGTATATCCATTGTTAGCCGCCATCGAAATAGAAATAGTTATTAGTATACACAAAAGATACCGCAGAAAACAGACAAGCGTCTAGGGGTAATCAGTCCAGTCATCAACAGGTGCAGATGGCACTGTATGCATAGCAGTGCATGCCACCCCCCCCCCCCCCCCCACCCCCCCCCTCCCCCCTATAAACTAGATTGGTCAGTAAGGGAGGCTTACGGAATACCCCCGCGTGGGCCCAGGTACCCCTAAATATGTAAAATAAAATCCAAGTGTATGGGCTTGTGACCTTGACTCTGGGCTTAGCGGGTGCGGCACGAACGTGAATTTGTCACAGGGTGGTAGAGGTCCATTGGAGCAATGCTAGTGTGAAATGTGAAGCACATCCGAGCAAGGAAATATAAGTTATAACCGATTTCTCTGATGTTAAGTTTTGTAAAGAGACTAAGTATGTGACCTTGACCTCGAGATCAGCGGGGATTTGTCACAGCATGATAGTAGAGCCTTAGAGGAATGCATGCATGAAATATTAAGAAGTTTCGATGAAAGAAATAGAAGGTATAGCATATTTCGCTGATGTTAAGTTTTGTAAAGAGACTAAGTATGTGACCTTGACCTTGGGATCAGCGGGGGTTGGATGGTCGTAGATTTGTCACAGTATGATAGTACAACCTTAGAGGAATACACGAGTGAAATATTAAGAATGGTCAATGAAGGAAATAGAAGTTATAAAATGGCCAATGAAGGAAATATAAGTTATAACTTAATTCTCTGATGTTAAGTTTTGTAAATAGACCAAGTATTTGACCTTGATCCTGGGATCAGCGGGAGTTGGACGTCGTGGATTTGACACAGCATGGTAGTAGAGCCTTAAAGGAATGCATGTGTGAAATATTTCTGTGATGTTAAGTTTAGTGACGGACGGACGCAGCACGGACGTACGGACGGACGGACGAACAACCTGACTCCAGTATACCTCCACAACTCGTTGCGGGGGTTATAAATAGACAAGAAATGTTATGTAATATGAAACTTATGCAATGAATGCGTCATATAACATAAGTGCCAAAAGCCAAAAATAATCCCACATCAATATGTAGGTCATGGTATAAACCGACACAAGGAAAACACTGAATCAAAGTACTGAAAGTACTGAACATAGGGTACTACAATATTAAACTACATTGATTGATTGTTGGTGTTGCAGTTTCATTAACCCTTAAAGGTACATGCCCACTCAGTAGGTACAAAATGTTCTTTACATCAGAGACATCATCCGAGACATTTCCTGGCAAAATAAACATTCATGCGCCATTATCCCACGTACTGATTGGCATTATTATACATTTTATATCAGACGTAAATTTACACACTGATATCAGGGGCGATAACCGTGTTTGCTTAAAATGTTAACGGACATTACTATTTAATCTCTGTATTTATGTTATGATGTGCAATGATCATACTTTAAAATCTGTCGAAAATATTATTTTTTTCAGGTGACGCATTTCTTTAGTATAAATAATTAAAAAAAAATATCATGCCTCATTTGCATATGAAAATAGCCTGATACCACCGCGCGTCACTATCAGTAAAATATATTACTTATATTATATCTGTATAGCAGGCACTTGTAACGTTTAGAACTGGTGGAATAGTGACACAGTTATACACTTATTTATTAATTCTATAAATGGCATTTTGGGCTTACTGAGTGGGCATGTACCTTTAAAGCGCTGGAAACGACAATTGTGGTCTGCTGTTTTAAATATTTTTATATTTTCTCCTCAAAAACATACTGAGACGATTCTACTGCGCTGCCAAAACAGGTTTTTAAAGAGATTAAAATATACAAAATGAGCAGACGGCAATTTTCTTGTTCAGCGTTTTAATGGTTAAGGGGTAAACTATTGATATGGCACAACTACAGTATGCACTGCTACAGTATGGACCAAAACATTCAACAACATTACAGATTATGCATAACAATATCAGAAAGATACGGTATATACAAGACATATACAAGACATCATCAATTCAAGTATAAATACAGATTCCAGATATCTATGATCATTATAGATATATTGAAAACTGATTGAAGAGCAATAGTGACAAGAATTCCGCCACGGAAGCGGTGTCGCGCCTGAAAATGCCTTGTCGGTACATCGCCATGTTTACTTCTGTTTTGTGAATCAAATAGTTGGCCCCGGATCAAGTATATTAAAACGTACAAATGACGTCATTGGGGAAACCGCTGACAAAATTTTCAATGTATGGAAGCCCAAACTTGTTAGAATTTTTTTTGTCGTATTTTCAGTACTTGCATTAATATGGGTATTAATATACGCTGGATGTGTTATACTGCCATTAATTTGTTCCCTGACTGTAATTTACCACTTTAAATACTGACTTATTGACCCCCTTCCCTGAACGTAGAATTGACACTCATGTTGGCGTGTATTGGCCACCATAGACAAATGTCAATCAGGCCGAATTCGGGAATGTCACTAAAATCCGCTGTAAATCCATCGATATAATGAGGATTAAACATCAGTTAGACCCACACGTGCGAGTTTTGTTTCGCACAGGTGTCGGGTGAGTTTAAAAATAGACTGTCGGAAGGTCAAACTTGATGTCGTTTGTGTGATAAACGCGTCGCGTGTTTCGGAGAGTATTCGGAGGGGAGTTAACTCTGCCAAAAAGTATAGCCTGTTACTAAATTTAGCGATGACCGCACGATTTGTGCCGCAAATGGGGGCAAATCACGCGCAACAAAATAATCCGATGTATTTTTGTACGTAGAACATCCGTTGTTGATATTGTGCAGTGCAAGTAGTTTTTCATAATATTATTTTCAATTAGCGGTTGCGTATGACAGTTAAACGTTGAGTAACACAATGCATTTTGTTGTTATGGTTACTCCAAGATATCACTACGGACCATCGCATTGAGGGGGGTCTGGGGCGTGGCTAACTGTCGGAGGCGATACCAATACATAGGTTTACCCTATGTGAAAACGATACAACCAAACGTGATGGCAAAGGTGCCGTCTTGGAACGGTCAGTGAAACCATAAACTCCGCTTGTATCCATTGCCGTCATGTCCCTTCGAGACAAGTAGGTAATATAACCCACGACACGAGCATTTCATATACAGTAAAGAAATCCCCCAGAAGAAAGAAGAAAGGAAACACATAAAACAAATGGATACACAAATAGTACAGCAATCAGTGAAGTGGACGCTATAGCAGTGAAGACTGGCAACGAAGGAACGACCCAGCATAAATGGCGAAGTGAATGGTCCACGATATCCGTCGAAAACGACTAACGGAAAAAAGTACATATATGTGTGTCTTAGATACTTGTTCAGTTGCGTCAATGACTGTCAGAAAAAAACCTACACAAATACCATATTCTCTATGTCGCATTGAGGTAAATGTATGTGGCTTATAATGTAGCGTAAATCACTTGAGTAAACGGCAATTTAGTCTATCGTGAAAGTAGTGTCCCGGCCGTTATATCGATCTCCATATTCGTATCACGTGGTACGAGACCTTGTCAAGTGTATTTATATGGTTACACTGAGACTTGACAGGGACGCCGTCCTAGACTCGTCCTATAATTATGCGCAATACAGACTATCGTGTACAGTACATAGGTATGCATAATGTCGTATTGATCATGTTGCGCAATCCGATTGGTATCGGGACGTTTCTTTGCCGTGGCTTTACAGAGCAGTCCTATCTGATCGTCTGCAAGCTTGTCTATAAGTCCTTGCTCAGAACTACTTACATTTCTGTATGGACAAACTTAGTTGTAAAGGCTCAACCAGCGTGAATAACTAGGCATAGTTAATTACACCCATTACAGGCCACGACTTATCGGACTATTTGTTCACATCCCTGCTAATAATGTTGTATACGGTACTTACACTATTTGTTTCCTTGCATGTATATTCGTCAATAACCCTTATGGTGTTTATGTATTTATATTCGATCACTGTGAACTATGCCGTTCAGGGGCAGAGCGTGTCTAGTTGCGAAGGTAACTCTTGCAATCTACTCCCGTACCGTCCGTAGCTAGAGGGAGTCATTGCAAGAGCTACCGTTCGCAACTAGCGGGTTGTCATATTTTCGAGCTCTTCGAAATGCAAGTTCCTGTGTTTTACGGCATTTAAATTCAGACACCCAACTGGTGATAAACTGTGATATATGTAAACTCCGTTGCTGAAACGGGAGGGGAGGGGGTGGGGCGGGGGGTGGGGGGGGGGGGTGAAACACAGGACACCCCCGCCCCCCCCCTCCAGATCCGCCCTGCCGTTACTGATTTATTTATTTAATGGTGATTTAACGGCCTGCCAACAGCTCAGGTCACGTTAAGCCGGGTTAACGTGGTTGAATCCCATATTTCACACCCGCATTGGTGGAGAGAATGTCCTAAAATCAGAACTGAATATTTACAGAATATATCGTCCCATTAATGCAGAAAAGTGACATTTTGAGAGTTTTGAGAAAAATAGGTTTTAGTAGTTTGATCTTTGACGACAACTTCACTTTTGCACTTATTTATTCCAAGTTGCACACACTATAGGAATGAATGGCCTTTTTGTGGAATTTATCGGGGTATAAACTTGGAAAAGTCGCGGGAATACTGGCCCCATAAATTCCACAAAAAGGCCATTCATTCCTTATAATTCCAGCATTTGAAATAAATTCATCAAGAAAATGTGTTTATTTTCCGTTTTCTTAATAATTATTTTACCTGCGCCTCACGGTTACGGAAAGTAGTTCGGCGTGGGAGTTTACTGGGATATAAATTTTGGACAGAGACTTGCTACGGGCCAATAAAATTTTAGGGAATTGTGTAAATATTTTTGTGCTGCAATTATGTGTGTATGAATAATAGTTCATGTCACTCACTGTACATGCTAACTACAAACTATAATGTCATGTGTTTGTTTTATTCATGAAAATGTACTTGGTTCCATTCGTAATAAACCAACTTGGCACAAGACATGCGTGCAAGCACGAACCAAGTGGCACATGGTTCCTTATTGCACATACAAAAGGTCTCATTTCTGCGAAACCTGTAATGCATGCAATAAGGTAGCAAGTGCCACATATTGTACATTCTTGCGCAACACATTATCAGTCTGATGAATGATTTCTACATGAAGGATCCATAGGACAAATGGTCCCCCAAACGCACACATATTATGAGCCTTTTTCACTTGGTCCCAAGTTACATAATGCCATAACTTTTTGTTTTAAATGGAATACAGCTCAGAGACTTTCAGACATTATGGGAGGCATCTAATACAACGTAGAAATACGGAAATGACAAAATATGCCAATATGTCGCATGGTCCCTTTCTCCACTAATGGGACGATATATATATACAATTGACAGTCACAAATCGGCCTCACCGCATTGCGGTGATGCGGATTATTGACTGTCAATTTTTCCTGATAACCTCATCTCATCATTCGTATATATTACTATTACTGTGGATTGTTGAATGTGTGTCTGCTATACAGACATATGGAACGCCTTTACTGCCTCGTCATGCTTCCAGCGGTGATGTCCTGTATTGTCCAGACATGATCATTTAGTAATATGTATTTGACTGATAGTGACCCGCTGTGATATCAGGCTATTTTCATATGCATATGTATACATGTACTAATTAAATGCGTCACCTGAACAAAATAATATTCTCTAAAGATCATAAAGTATGATAATTGCACATTAAAAATAAATACAGATAATAAAGAGTAAAGTCCGTTAACATTTCAAGGAAACACGGTTATCGCCCCTGATATCAGGGTGGAGTTTACGTCTGATATAAAATGTATAATAATGTCAATCAATACGTGTGGTAATGGTGATTGAATGTTTATTTTGCCAGAAAATGTCTCAGATGATGTCTCGATATAAAGCACAGTTGTGCCTACTGAATGGGCATGCACCTTTAAGGACAATTGAAGAGGTCAGTGGACGAAGGTGGCTAACTCCTTTAAGAGTTAGCCAACCTCGTCCACTGACCTCTTCAATTCATACACACAGTTGAATAGTAGGTTCAAACAGATTGTCCTTTACATCAAATGTGTACATGATGTATGCGGTAAGCTATTTGATACCGGTTAAATATACACACAGGTTTGTTTGTCGTTAAATGTCAATCAAGGTCCTTATACCTGTAGTTGATAAATCACCTGATAATATGGAATACCATTCAAATATGCACGTTGGTTAATAATGTATAAAGTATTATTATATGGACAGCATGTACATGTATTTTAATTGGTTTTACAATATATAGTAGATGGTTATGATAGCAAAAACAGTAGACGACGACGGCGAAACCCTGGGCAGAGTAATCTCCATCATATGATCATACCTTGAAGGAAATCGATATATGAAAACAACATGAATACAAGTGACCATTATATTTAAGTGTCGGCAATTTATCTTTAACTTGATCTGTGTTTACATATAAGTCATGATATAAACCGATTAAATGCGAAATACAGACAATAACTTAAGTATACTAAATATACACACCTTATACAAATATCTCCAAACTATGTATTTGGTGTAAATCCCGTTTCTGAATCAGAATATATATTTTTGTTGGCGATGCGGTCACAGGTATGTAATCCACTAGTATGCGTACACACGGCATGAGAATGGCTAATGTTTAAGTATTCAATGTCATTGACTAGTGTCAACTGAGGGACCGTCTCAAACGTGTTCACATGGGCGAGCCCTACATATAGTTTTAATGTTATGCGACTATTTTGTTCTCTAGTGATAAATGTATATCAGGGCCCGGTTGCTCAAAGCATTGCTAAGGATTTAACAGTCTGTTAAGCTAACAGAGGTTTTGAGCAACCGGGCCCTGATTAGTTCTCGAAAACGGCATAGAAAAGAAAATCAACCGCATATATCTTGATCAATCATAATATGATGTTGGCTTTATTATAGCACATATTATTGAAAATAGAAGATATACAACTATAATAACCCAGTTTCATTTCATGTTCGAATATATGCACACAGTTACCATGTTATACTACGTATATGAATTCCATAATGATTATATACATATGTGATCGGACGGACTACATAAAACTGCTTGTAACGGTAGCTTACATTCCCGCTTTATCCGCTGGGACACTTGACGGTCCAGTACGAAATTTCAGACGATATTAATGTGTTCTAATATCTTCTTTTTTTTTATGCTTATATTTAACGGCGGCACTGGCTCTAGGACCTTGCATGCCGTCTCCCAAGAATGGGAGAATGAACGGAGGTAGAGACTTTTTGAGAGAAGCCGGTAATTCGTATTTACAGAGCAACTACGAATTATCGGTACCCATTTACAGCTGGGTGAACTGGAGCAGTGTGGATAAAGTGTCTTGCTCAAGGACACAACGCACGCCGCTAGTCAGGCTCGAACCCACGACCCTTGGATCAGTAGTCCGACACACTAACCATTACGCCACGGCGCTCCTAATATCCGTTCTAATATCCGTCCACAGGAACATTATATATCACCACGTTAGCAAACTGAAGACTACGGAGCCCCGCAAGGGACATGGATTATTTTTAATTAATTCCTTCGCACGAAATAACAATTCGTTCCCTCAATTTAACAATTCGTTCCCTCGAATTAACAATTCGTTCCCACGATATAACAATTCGTTCCCTCGAATTAACAATTCGTTCCCACGAAATGACAATTCGTTCCCTCACTTTAACAATTCGTTTCATCGAATTAACAATTCGTTCCCACGATATAACAATTCGTTCCCGTGGGAACGAATTGTTATTTCGTGGGAACGAATTGTTAAATTGAGGGAACGAATTGTTATCATAGATTCGTGGGAACGAATTAATGTAAACAAAGAATTCTACGTCCCCTGCGCGGCTATGTAAACTGAAGACCGTGAGGTGGAATGTGTTAATTTACCACTCGTGTATAATACAATTACTGGAGAGTGAGATATGTATATCTTTGTGCCAGGGTACAACTACTGCTGCGATGCTGCCAATATAGCTTGACAGAGAGGGGGAGCTCTAGACTACGGAACCCCGCAGGGGACGTATAATTCTTTGTTTTTATTAATTCGTTCCCACGAAATAACAATTTGTTCCCACGGGAACGAATTGTTAATTCGTGGGAACGAATTGTTATATCGTGGGAACGAATTATTAATTCGAGGGAACTAATTGTTAAATTGAGGGAACGAAGTGTCATTTCGTGGGAACGAATTGTTAATTCGAGGGAACGAATTGTTATATCGTGGGAACGAATTATTAATGCGAGGGAACGAATTATTAATGCGAGGAAACGAATTGTTAACTTGAGGGAACGAAGTGTTATTTCGTGGGAACGAATTTTTAATTCGAGGGAACGAATTGTTATATCGTGGGAACGAATTGTTAATTTGAGGGAACGAATTGTTAAATTGAGGGAACGAATTGAATTGTTAATTTGAGAGAACTAATTGTTATTTCGTGGGAACGAATTAATAAAAAAAAATCCATGTCCCCTGCGGGGCTCCGTACCAGACAGTAGCAACGTCACAGTGTTTATGAAGCAAGCCAGTTGTTGCATCGCTGGAGAAAATTATCGTTAAAAGAAGCAATTTAACTAGTAAATAATAACTCAACATCGGAGACAAAACAGACGCATTTGTCTTCAATGAATCATTGGCTAACGTTTTATTAAGAGTTTATTCAATTTATCTAAGTATTCCAATTTGTGTACTACAGTGTTTCTCTGGACATTTAGTTGACGCAAAAGCAATACATAGAGGAGTTATGTTTTAATAAAACAATTATTCAGTAAACGAGTTTACTGATTTCATAAGAAACGAGCTCGAGGCTACGCAATTAATGATTAACGCGTTTTCTATATGGGTTTCATTTGCATTTATTACCGGCACACAATGCTGTAACCGGCGAACGTGAAATACAGAGGCAAAGCTAGCAAACAGACAGATGAACATAGAGGCAAACGATGAAAAAATATGTCACCGAATACAGAGCTCCAGATAAGCTGCGTATTTGCGTAAATACCCAATTAAAAGTGCCAAAAAACCCAATTGAAATCAGAAGTAGCGAGTATCAAAAAGCAATAACAATTTTGTGGTACCTTTATCATGCTGCAGAAAACATTAAACAGACCACAAATATAGCATCTTTTTCTTATTTCCCATCAAAACACATCTTGGTATTTCATTAGAATTGTCTCCAAGGAGACAATTCTAATGAAATGCCAATAAATGTTTTCATTTCGAAGCAAACTATTCAATAATTGATGTTTGTTGATTTGTAAACAGTAGTGTAATTTTATTTTACCCAATTTAAATTTTGAAATACCCAATTGCTTCAATTAGAGAGGTGTCACAACGAGTCAACACTATGAGCGTTCCGAGACATGCTGTATGTGCTTTTCAAGTATACATACATCGTCATTAGTGACACCGTATATCTAAACCCCATCAAAATTTCAACCATTGGTGATATTGGGGTGTCCGGTTTAGAGAGATTCCAACAACAATATGACGGATGTCATACAAGTATGAGGGGACATGTTAGTTACAGGTGCAATTACTAGTTTTCGTGAATGTTTGACATCAATAATAACATACACGTATACACATTATATATAGATTACACTGCGATAGCCCATTTGATGCATGCTACATGTATGTTTAAAATAACTAAATGAAAAGTCATGCAGAGCATGATGTTATTAGCCGATCAAATCAGGGTTCAATATATGTCCACATTTTAGTAGTTACGGCATCTCAGGGGAAAGTGAGAGAAGTGTTGATTTCCTCCCCAACCAAATTCTCCCAGTTATATTTAGCTATCATTAATATCTGATCATAGCAATACTTATGGTAGTCAAATGTAAACAATATTATTCCAGTTAAAAGAATTAACCTTTGAATATAGGTGAAGGCGCTTATCATTACACAAATATGTAGCAAGTCAACCGAAATTTCATAAATACCCGATTTTTGGCGGCCATCTTGGAAATATGATAATTATATACTGAATATTAGTGTAGTTTACGTAAAGTCTTTACTATATCCATCAGAAATGTTTTTAACAACTTACACCAATTGCCAAGTTAAGGACCATGACTTATTGACTCATATATTGGCAATTTTCGACTTCCGTCAAGCACAAATAAAGTTCAATGACCTTGAAATGACCTTCAACTTGGTTTAAAAAATGGCACCCAGATTTTTTGTAAACCTTATACATTCAAGTTTATAAAAACACCGGGTTCCATAAATTAACACGAGGTGCCGGAATCTTATATATATATACCTACAATTGCCCCTAGAAGGCAAACCGCCTAACTTTAGTGTTTATTTATAGCCAAATTGCAAACCGCCTAACTTTAGTTTACCGAACTCTTGTAGTGAAAACGTTTATTTATAGCCAAATTGTGTTATTTCGCTATATTTAAAGTTTTCAAAAGAGATAATGGCCAAAAATGAAACATTTTCCGGTTGATGTAATTTGGAAGTGATACAACAAATTTCGCGTTTGTTGATTACCGAATATAGGAGAAAAGGGTGGTTACAAACTTTTTCACAAACCAATGGATAACCAATATATAGCCGATCTATAAATAGATCGGCTAATAATAAAGGATACAGTCACAACGGTAAGTACAAGAACATATTTAACAAATCGAAATACATTGTAAATACAAAACAATACATCTGAATCTTCTGGAGATACACATAGAAGGATATTATACCTAAAATCGATAAAATACATGACACGTACAATTGAGGAAGCTATAGAAAAGGAAGTACTGAACACAAATGGTTGGTGAAACTGTATACACTGTAATTAAATGACCGTGATGCAACAGATGGACAGATTCAAGACTCGATTACGTTGATGAACATCATGGCTATATTATTGAAAGTTCCAGATCAGCCTTGCTCTGTATACAGTAAAACCATGAACTGATTTTCAGGGGAATACATCCGATGCAGGCCAATTATCAACATATTTCTTACAAGAGAAGCAGAATCGTCGTTGTAATGACAGGATGACAGGTCGGAATTAGCGGGATTACAGGGTACACATATCATTGAATTTAGATACGAGGGGAATCAATAGGGTCCATGTTCTGTACAATTACTGTATTGATTTGTATTTATACGGTCTAATTAATTAAAGGACATTTGTTTCATTGACAACAAGGAGGGTGGACATTTGGTGGACTGTCGTATCATAAAAGGGCCCTTATCATGGGCGGATTCAGGGGGGGGGGGGGGGGGGGGAGACCCGGCGCACGCCCCCCCCCCTCCCCCCCCCCCAAAATTCGCCGAGTAAAGATTTTTTACAAGTTACAAGGCACGTTTCATGCCAAGTGCCATGTTTTCCATGCATTTCTCGGTCGTTTTCTTATTGTTTCAAAATTTAAACGTTTTCAATCAAAAATCAAGTTCTAAACATACTGTGACAGTGTCAATATTTTTTGCTCCAAAATGCGCCAGAACGCAGGAAATGCGATGTAGATTTGCAAATTTTCCGGGTGTCAATGCCCCCGGACCCCCCTAGCGCTATCTCGACTATTTGCAATACTTGACTATATTATCGAACGAGCTTAGCTCGTTCGATAATATAGTCAAGTATTGCAAAATAGTTACGCCCCCCCCCCCCAACCCAAAGAAATCCTGGATCCGCGCCTGCTTATGATGTGTGCAGAAAGTATGGCTCACTTGTACATTACATTAGTAGGATTAGAATCTGCGAATTTTGCGAATGGCAGTTTACATACTTCAACGATTTAATTGCGAACAGCGTAGTTCCTGATCAGGAACTACGCTGGTCGCAAACGTTATGCGGTTCATTTTCTAAATCGGTGATACATTTGCATCCTACCAGTATATAATCTATAAACAATTATAGGTCAAACAATACCCAGCATTGCTTGGCTGCACAATAGTATTCTTGTGCAGGTTTGTCAATGAATGTTTTCAAGTCCTCATTGATGATTGTCATGCGAAATACTGGACATATTGCGGAACAATCAGACCATTCTATACACATGGGTCGCCAACGGAATGATTGAATCAAATGGGCCGCCATCAAGCAAATTGGACGTATTGCCTTTGTGGTCAATCTGAAAAGGTCGTGTATCGGGTTCATGTCTAACTGTGCATTGACTGAATACAATGCCGTATCATGGAATTGATTCGTGCGACATATTGCAAATATTACGGAACAATTGGACCTTTCTATATACATGGGTAGTCAGTAGGTTGAATGAATCAAATGGGCCGCCATCAAGCAAATTGGACGTACATGTACTGCCTTTGTGACCAGTCTGAAAAGGGCGATTGTTGGGTACTGCCACTGCGCATTGTCTGTATACACACTGACCAGCCCCCCCCCCCCGTAACAGGGGGTGGGGGTCGGGCGTGGGTGGCGGGGGGGGGGGGGTGCGATCGGATGACCCCAACCCTTCCCCCTCCCATATTTCCTTGATGTCCACTTGTTCATGCAATTTCATATGTGTCTGTGTTGAAATCAAATATGCCTATGGACACAGGAGAAATGAGTCGTAATGTGCATAGTCTTTGCTGAGAATGCAGGAAATAGCGTTCAGACCACCTGGATTTCCAATATATCTGGGGGATCATGCCCCCGGATCCTCCTAGCAGCCTCGGGCTCTTTCTGACCATCAAGAAGACGACCACCCACACCTCCCCCCCCCCACACACACCCCACCCACCTTTAACAAATATGGTTACGGGCCTGTCGACCGACAACAGCATATTGTATCGTCAAACTGTCTCTGATACAATGTATGGCGTACAATTCTAATTCAAAACGACGTATATTTTAACAAACAATACAATAGTATTCTCTATTTACTATCTGTAACTGAGTCTAGCAGCGAGACATCCTAACCGTTCTATGGTTATATATAGTGGGCCTGCAGAAAACGTATGAACATATGGTTCAGAAACATCCACCGGACACACAGCCAGCACCAGTGTCAAGGTGCATGATCACGTGATTACAACAACAACAACAATGGCTGAACGTGTTGAAAGCGCGCCCACTCCAAAGTAAGTATTATTTTGATATTTTGCCATGAAATATGGCGCAGCAAACGCGTCTTCGTGAGTTGCATTTGGTGGTCCCGAGAGTTCGGCACATACTTATGTATCGATACTTCGCAAAAACGACAGAAGTTTGGGCCAAAGTACCGAGACAACCAAATGCAGCTTAACAAGACGTGTTTGATGCGCCATATTTCATAAAAATCCGTTACATAATAAGGACAACATAAAAGAATACGTACTTTGAATCGGAGGGCTTCTGGATGTTGCAGTACTTGTTGTTGTAGTTGTAACCACGTGATCATACATCTCCAACTAAATCAGTGCAACTGCGGATACCGCTCAGACATGAAATAGGACCAGTTTTGTTTATCATTGTATTCAAATATATCGAATTGTTTACCAGTATTTATAGTATCCGCTGAATGTTTATTTATTTCTTTGTTCCTATAAATTACAATGACTGTGCAATATGCTTACATGTGGCTGTTTATATTTGTTTGCATCATTCTCAAATGAAGGGGTCATGCAAACGTTAGTTGTGAACAATAACTCTTGCAATCTACTCCCGTACCGTCCGTACGGTAGTAGATTGCAGGAGCTACACTGGTCAAAAATCAATTCGTCCCATATTTGTCGTGCCTGGTCAAACAAGCCGAGAAAACGTACCATGCACACGTAAATTACTGTCAACTAGCGTGTAGAAATTTGCTTTACATGTGAATACTTCTGTATTGATAATTAACCCGAGGGCGCCGCATATGTAATAATGGCAAACATATTCATACAGCGATAAACGTTGCCGTCAGTTGTCCGTCATGTTCCTAGATCATTATCGCCGTTTAGATAGTCACTTTTTAGATTACTGTCCACTTGACCGAAATACCGGACACAGCACAACCACAGGTGAAATTACCGTAGCCTGTTTGAAGCATGTGTACAATTCCCATACAGAGCTCCAGATAAGCTACGTATTTGCGTAAATTCCCAATTAAAATTGCAAAAAAACAAACAATTGAAATCAGAAGTTGCGAGTATCAAAAAGCAATAACAAATTTGTGGTATAAAAAAAAAAAGTCCGCAGACGATAACTTGCTACTTGTTTACATACAAACCGATCATAAACAAAACACAGAATAGGTGAGACAGGTAAATATACCCGTGGCAATATTCCTTTTCAATATTGATTTTTGAGATTTGTCATCAAGTGTTATGTAGTCGAGGGGTTACAGTGAAGATATCAATGTCGTAGGTAGTGAGTTCGAATCTTAGTTTTTCATACATGTATATTCATTTTTGTGCCACAAAATTCAATTCTGTGTCACAAAATTCACTTTTGTTCCACAAAATTCAATTCTGTGTAACAAAATTATGTCACAAAATTCACTTTTGTGCCACAAAATTCAATTCTGTGTAACAAAATTCAATTCTGTGTCACAAAATTCAATTATGTCAATTCTGCACACGCATGTAAGAAGGACTACCATTGGTGAGAAACTGCACTGGAGAAATGGGTCACGGTCGCCGATCTACACATTCAATGTCGATGATTCATTTCTCATTTTGCCGATGATTCATTTCTCATTCTGCCATTTTGCTTCAACTATCTCCAAACAGTCAAACGTTGACAAACCCATTCGTATTTACACTCATTTGCGTTATAACTGTACACATAATTCATGTACATGTAGATCTCCCGCGAGTACTGACCTCATTTATTGTGTATCGCAAGGTACATCTGCCACAGTTAAATCAATAATACACGCGCTGTGACCTGTGTTCTGACTGCTGTCTGTGTTTATAAACAGAATGTGTGTATTGGGCCATTTGAGGAAAACCATTTGTAGTATTTGTGTAGATACCATGGATACTAAGATGGTGTATACTGTAAATAATGCATGTAGACACATAGTTGCGAACACGTAACTTCACAACTAGTAGACACAGATCCAATACCATTTGTTTCACAAGGTTAGATCTACTGTTAGAATACGACGTCATCTAATGTCATTTTCGAGCATAAAACGTTACCTGATAAATAGAATACCAGGCTAGTGTATTTTAATATCAAGTTTATCAGGCTCGGCTCGGAAACGGTAGGAATTCCTCGGCAAGCCTCGGAATTCCTACGCGTTTCCTAGCCTTGCCTGATAAACTTGATATCAAAATACACTAGCCTGGTATTCTCTATATATGGGCATGCTCTCAAGTCTAGCTATGTCCCGCTACTTTATGTTGACCCTGTTTACATAATTGAGGGAAAATTCTGAATATTTTTCTTATTTCTCCTTCAAAGTATATATGCTTATATGGTGTGACCACTCATTTGTAATCATAATATAACCAAAATAACTGTCCATAAAGAAGTATAATATTGATATACTGGGTTATATTTTCGCATTGAAATATTTAAACCTGCAAGTGTACTCCACCATCTAGTAAAATGGACTAAGACCGATCTCAACCAAGCAACGTAGAGATGACATAGACTATCCTACGCAAACTAATTTTTGTGGACAAAAATGAATTCTGTCCCACAAAACTGAATTTTCTTCACAAAACTCAATTCTGTCTTACAAAATTGAATCCTTTATAACAAAAATGAATTTTGTATACGAAACGTATGCAGAATTGAATTTTGTGACAGAAGAATTGACAGAATTGAATTTTGTGACACAGAATTGAATTTTGTGATTTTTAGTGTTACAAAACTCAATTTTGTACACATAATTAACCTGTCCTGCATGGCGCCCCGTAGTATACACATATATTTTTATTTGTTTGTATTTTATTATATATTTCTTTTGTATGTGTGTTGCTCTTCCAAATTACATTAACTAAGCATGAGATAGATTACATGTAGAACGTTAGTCTCTCACTTTGAAGAAAACTAATAACTAAATGCACATATGTGTTTACATGAAGAATCTTGGAGTATGTTCTCGCAGATTATGTCATATTGAGGTCAAACAGCAATAGTGATAACCCTCGCCATTTCACTTATTCCCTTCTCCAGCAAGCAGTTATAAAAAGACACAGAATGATATCGACAAAAGTAATGCGTTTTGTGAGGTTCGAACTCTCGACCAGATAAAATCAACAAACGTTCTGCTAACGTATGGATATTCTCCCGCTTAGATACCACTGAGCCACACTACATGTCTATTTTGCGCACCAAGATACACTATTGTATTGACATGCATGCACGTGCACTTTATCATGTAGTTAGTATACACGAAAACGAGGCTATGATATGATAATACACCTGGTCTACCTATATTTGGACTCATCGATTGACCTCCAGCAACTTATTATCGTCTGTCATTTTTAGACCTTATCATGCTACAGAAAACAATAAACAGACCACAAATATAGCATATTTTTCTTATTTTCCATGAAAACATATCTTGGTATTTCATTAGAATTGTCTCCAAGGAGACAATTCTAATGAAATTCCAATACATGTTTTCATTTTTCGAAGCAAACTATTCAATAATTGCTGTCTGTTGATGTGTAAACAGTAGTGTGATTTTATTTTACCCAATTAAAATATTGAAATACCCAATTGCTTCAGAAATGATGCAGTGAAAATACTCAATTACTAATTTCTTATCTGGAGCCCTGACTATATATATGAGACACGACATGTGTCTTTGTACCTTAGAACATGTGCGATATTTCATGAAATATATTTACAAAATTTACGATAGTTTCCGTAAATGACGTCGAAAGTGGACGAAGTCTTCATAGCAAGTGCACAATTTGAAAATTTCTACTTCTTTCGACGTCATTTACAGAAAATATAACATTTCTCTAAATTTACTTCATGAAAGGTCTCACATGTTATTACTTCCCTTGTCGAATAATTTGAATTCGAAAAAACTGTAATATTACCCGCAAATGATGTCAAAAGTTAACATAACATTCAGAGCTCATGTGGAATTGCATTACCCATGAGCTCCGATTTTTTGTTGTCAAGTTTTCGGGCAATTTACGGAAAATATGACGGATCTTCGAAATCAATATCGGCGACAAGGGAGATAATTTCATAGCCGTACCCCGCATCTCCCCGGATATCAGTGGGCATGTACCTTTAACGCTCTGAAAAGTACGTGGAACTGATACAAATAAATACACACCGTCTAGACCATATATAAATATCCAGCGACACCATAAAGTAGGAAAACACTTTTCACATACATGTATTTGACATCCGTTGAAACAATGAATTCTATGGTAGTTCCGTTATCTCACACCGCTTGTTCCAATCCAAGAACAGAATATCCCTTACACAGACGAGCCCGCCCTTGGGGATCATTACCCTACCCCGTGCCGTTAATGGACAGTGGCCTGGACCATTCCAGAATTGGCCAGCCTTTAATTAATAACACGTTTCTGGGGAGTACGTGTTCATTTCCTGCTGATAGGGTATTGCTCTTGGACAGTCTAATCACAGGACAGACTTGAATGCATTGGCAAATGGACGAATATACGTGTTTATAGTATCTGATTGTTTTTACGTAGAGTTAAACAGGACCAATGGGGGTTCGTAGCTAGTTATTTCCCTTTGCAAATCTAGTTATAGAGATCCGGTCCTTACTGAATAGCACAACAATTTGTTTTGCGAACAGAGTAGACCCAGATCAGACTGCACATATGAGCAGTCTGATATGGGTCTGCACTGAACGCAATAACATTAATAAGTGTGAAAATATGAACCTGGCAAATAATGAAGCTCCAGATCAGATTGCGCAATTTTGTAGGATGACCTGGATCAACATTAGACAAAATCATTAATTGCTCCTTTCATAACAAATCATGATACATTCGCCATTTGTCCAAGCAATAAGGCACTACACTATATACACTATATTCATTTGGATAGGATTTCTATAAATACATACAACGGGAGATAACTAGCTTCGATCCCTCATTCGCGTGTAACGCCCATGAGCACGGTTGCTTATTTGCCGTGGCGGATGGACATTGGTCTAAGTTAGTCAAGCTGACTATAAGAACGGTCCGCTGTATTGTGTATATGGTGAAAATGCCGATGGAGTTAGCCCCCTTGTTTCACTGACCCCTTCATGTATCGTCTAATGTCTGTTCCGCATGTATTGCTGCCGACGCACTGTTGGCTATGAAACACATTACATCTTAAAACTATTTAAATTTAAGTACTTCTTCATCAATAACTAAACTACACCCTCCCCAATCTGTTTTATTTCATGAAAATCCATCAAATATTGATTTATTTAACATGGGACAAAAAGATGCTGGGGGCCGTTTCACTAAACTTCCTACGACTAAAATGTTCGTAAGTGCAAAATTATGATAGTCTGTAAATTTCACAATTGTTGGATTTACATGTATTGAGCATAGGCTGCATATGCAGGCTATGCTCAATAAATGTAAATCCATCAATTGAAATTTCCAGACGATCCTAAATTTGCACTTACGAACATTTTAGTCGTAAGAAGTTTAGTGAAACGGCCCCCTGGAGCTTAACTAAGAAAACAAGTTACATTCTGAAAATTGGTCAACAAGTTCCAAAATCTAGGTTATCCCCCATGTTAAATTCCCATATTATGAACAAGTAGTTACATTTAAATATGTTTTAGATTTAATGTGTTTAATAGCCAAACGTTCGTCGACAGACAAACGTGGTACAAATAGTAGTCACCTTGAGGTGATTCCACATGTCTAATATTTAGTTCCACATGTTGAAGTAACGGATCAAGGTCTATAAATACATTGAATATGCATAAACATGTTAATACGTGAAAAAAATAAGTTAAAGAATAGCGGGGAGCAAAAAAAAGTTGTTAGTTCACTTACTAATCACTTATTGACACGTGTAGGTATATTTAATATATTTAGACATTACTTCAAATTGTGTTTAGTCTGTAACCGCCCAAGAGGTAATCATTACGCTGTCACAATTCATCAGTTAGTTAATTATTGTTATTATAAATGTAAACTTGCCGCTTAGAAGGTCCCAACCCATATTATAGCTTATTAATACCGCTTACAATAAGAAAGTGAACCCTTAATCACTAGTAATAATCTGCGCGTAATCTACTGCGTATTCCAAAGGTATGGTGGCTCAAAGGTATGGGATTTGTGACCAGTGTAGATCCTGATCAGGTAGCACACTCATGTAGCTTGATAGCAATATATATTGCTTGGTAGTATTTCATTGATGGAATGGCGAACAGTGCAGATCCTGATCAGACTGCGGATGCACAAGCTGATCTGCATCTACACTGGGCGCAAAACCCATAAGCCCCAGTTCTCCAGTCACATCCTACATCTTACATTTCGTTACTTCGCTTCCATGCGCGTAGAGTTAAACATTTAGAAATCTAACTGTCAGTCATTCGTTTCACGCTGCATAGAGAAAACAATTATGAACATTAAATTACACATTTCTCGTTTCACGCTGCATAGAGAAGACAATTATGAACATTAAATTACGCATTTCTAGTTTTTACGCTGCGTAGAGACGAACATTAAGACTTATTCTTCGTCTCCACGAAATGAAGGAACGCGTAACGAAATGTCCCTATCGAGCCACCATACATAATGCATGTGCCTAATCGGCTATCGGACGGCCATTACACCACCGACTGCGCTAATCTTGCCAATATTTGTCAACTCTTTTACGTTGCATTTCAAAATACTTGAATATTGTGCTTGAAATCAAGCAGATTGATTGGCTGAGCCTGAGCTGTGTTACAGCTCAGGCTCAGCCAATCAAACTGCTTTATTACGAGTTGCATATATATGTTCAGAAACGTTGACATCTTATCTGGGCAAGATTAACGCAGCCGGTTGTGTCGGTGATACGGATCACATTATTAGTCCAAGCCTTATAATCACCATTGTGTCGCACGTGACTGGAGACACGTACCTCACTTCATTTGCAACCAGTCTGATCGGAGTCTGCAGTGGGCATCATTCAGGAAATGAAACACATATCTAATCGTGCTTCTAATGTTACAGGTATGAGTTGGTATGTCACGTTTCATAGTAGTAGTCCATTAACAATACGGGACATGGACTGCTTACCCCACAGGGGCCCATTTCACTAAACTTCGTACGACTAAAATTTTCGTAAGTGCAAATTTAGGATCGTCTGGAAATTTCAATTGATAGATTTACATTTATTGAGCATAGGCTGCATATGCAGCCTATGCTCAATAAATGTAAATACAATACTTGTTTACAAGAAAACATTGTTAATGTGAAATTTACAGACTATCGTAATGTTGCACTTACGAACATTTCAGTCGTACGAAGTTTAGTGAAACGGGCCCCAGGTTCTTGAAGAACGGCTCAAATTTCGGTGTCTTATGGATTATTGAGGTATTTCTGGTGGTTTAGGTGCATTGTTACCAACATACAATAACAACAACAGTGGCTGAAAGTGTAAGTAGGTCCAAGGTAAGTATTATTTGATATATTCCTTAATATGAAGCGGATTTTGATGAAATATGGCGCAGCAAACGCGTCTTCATGAGCTGCATTTGGTCGTCCAGGGGGTTCGGCACAGACTTATGTCGTTTTTGCGAAGAATCGATTCCCGTGTCTACTAACACGGAAATCGATTCTTCGCTAAAACGACAGAAGTTTGGGCCAAAGCACAGAGACCACCAAATGCAGCTTAAGAAGACGCGTTTGATGCGCCATATTTCATAAAAATATGTTACGTAATAAGGACAGTATAAAAGAATACATACTTTGAATCGGATGGATTATGGCAGTTTCAATACTTGTTGTTGTTGTTGTTAGTACCACGTGATCATACACCTTGTTGTCTATGCGTTAGGTCACAACGCATAGAGCTCACAGGGAGCGGTATGTGTTAAACCAAAACGCATAGAGCTCCCGCGAGCTTGACGCATAGAGCTCCCAAATTCCGATAATGCCCCCTCCACTACGGTTTAAAACTTTTAAGAGTTACAAAGTTGTACGGACGGACGGGACGAACGGACGGACGGACGGACATGGGTAACACTGAATGACCCCTCCACTACAGCTTAAAGGTACTAGTTACAAGGTTAATGACAGACGAACGGACGGACGGAATGAGGGACGGGACGGGGTGGGCCGGCAGACGGATGGACGGACGGACAAGGGTAACACTAAATGCCCCTTCCACTATTGTGATATAACATAGTCATTGTCATATCCAGTCAGGTATAATTGTCAATATATCGTGCCATGGCTCCATTTTCACCATTGCTGCTGACTGCATGCATACTTGAATTCTAGTCTTGATATCTTTCCATGTTTAAGTGCTGAAATTTCATTTGATTGAATAGATAATAGCTATTAAATTACACAATCAGTTTTCAATAAGTGTTTCTTGAAATTATGTCGTGTCAAGTCACCTTCTGGTAAATTGATACAGCATATTCTTTCGCCTTTGTTATCAAAGTAAATCAGTATTTAAATGTACAATACAAGTACAATACAGTACACTTTTATTCACTCAAACAATCGTGACATATAAAACAAGTAAAGTAAATTTCTACGGGTGGGACGTAGAATAACAATAAGGATCACCATACAGAGGCTTTGATAGTATACCGAACAACTTTAACCAAATACTTTAACCAACAACTTTAATCAAATACTTTAACCAATAACTTTAACCGGATGCACGTATGGACGTACGTACGCCAATGTGCCGACTATATCGTGCTGTACGCAAGCGGGCGCGACGAAATTGATACTTTTCACAATTGTTTTCCAGACTTTTTTAGTTTGCGGAAATACAATTGCTGGAACGTGAAGTGACACAGTGGAACAAAGTATATGCCCATTTGACCTACACTATCATGGCTTATCATTGTGCAGCTACACAAACCGTCGCACTGTCAATTGATAAATTGATGTCTGAAAGCACGTATCTGTAACTAAATCACTAGATTTAGGTCACAAAGATGAAAAGATACCAGCACACAAAAACACCCCAGCTCACATAGATTTGTTCAATACGTCATGGTGAATACACAATCAGAATCAAGACACCAATAGTGAATTGGATTCACATAGTTAATTAACTACGTTGTCCGCCGTGACATTTGATCGCCAGTAGCTCCATCATGCGACAAGTGGTCGGCGACATCGTATGTCAACTGTGCGTCGCCAGAGTTTAGGAAATCGGGTTCGAATTGTACGGAGCCCGCAGGGACATGGATTTCTTTTTATTAATTCGTTCCCAGCCCCTTTTTGCAGGGGACATGGATTTCTATTTTTTTTTACGAAATAACAATTCATTGCCTCAATTAGCAATTCGTTCCCTCGAATTAACAATTCGTTCCCAATTCGTTCCTCGAATTAACAATTCGTTCCCACGAAGTGAAAATTCGTTCCCTCAATGTAACAATTAGTTTCCCTCGAATTAACAATTCGTTCCCACGATATAACAATTCGTTCCCTCGAATTAACAATTCGTTCCCACGAAATGAAAATTCGTTCCCTCAATTTAACAATTCGTTCCCTCGAATTAACAATTCGTTCCCACGATATAACAATTCGTTCCCACGAATTAACAATTCGTTCCCGTGGGAACGAATTGTTATTCCGTGGGAACGAATTGTTAAATTGAGGGAACGAATTGTTATTTCGTGCGAATTGTTATTTTGTGGGAACGAATTAATAAAAAAAAGAATTCTACGTCCCCTGCTCCTAGGATTGTATTTGAGCTGTATCCGCACAGATAAGGATATACACTGGTCGCAATTGAATGATTAATTCATAGTCCAACCGTCTGTATAATGTCAACACAACAATCTCCATGCACACACTCCGCTATGTAATAATTGAGACACGCCATGTGATTATGTACTTTCGGACATCTGCGTAAATTCATTAAGACGTTTACAAAATTTACAATATTTTTCATAAATAAAGTCAAAAGTTTACAAAATTTTGTAAACTTTTGACCCCATTTACGGAAAATATTGTAAATTTTGTTAACGTATTTAATGAAAATACACAGAGGCACAAAGGTGCAAAATCACATGGCGTGTCTCAATTATTATAGAGGAACCGCTCTAAAGCGAACACCCTGAGTTTTCCAAGGCCTGGGAGTTTACCAAGGTGTCATGTTAAAAAATGTTTCACTGTAATTCAGACGTATGAGATATCCATGATTTGTTGACACTCTGTTTTAAAATCACGAATAGACATTACCACCAGAGATACGCTATTGTGGAGCGCACCAGGGGCCCGTTTCACTAAACTTCGTACGACTAAAATGTTCGTAAGTGCAAAATTATGATAGTCTGTAAATTTCACAGTAACTCTGTTTTCTTGTAAATAATTATTGGATTTACATTTATTGAGCATAGGCTGCATATGCAGCCTATGCTCAATACATGTAAATCCATAAATTGACATTTACAGACGATCTTAAATTTGAACTTACGAACATTTTAGTCGTAAGAACTTTAGTGAAACGGGCCCCAGAAACCCAACTGAATTATTAATCAAACATGTTACACTGCTGACTTATATTTTGTCGTCTGTTGTTTATTTTTATTTTCCATTTTTATCACCAAAACATGACAACACTTTAGAATCATTTCCATTGGAAATGTCAATCCATGTTTTTATTGGGAAGGAAGACCACATATGAAACAACAGCAGACAATGTACTTGTCCCACATTATAAGGGTAAATCCGTGTTCGAAAACTTCTTTAGCTGATGCTCCATTGGTCGAATAACGCCACGTGACGTTACCGAATTCACAACATTAAAGATCGCGTTTCTTTCAACAATACAACGTTGTAAATTACATTTCTTAAAGGTAGATGCCCACTCAGTAGGCACAAACTGTTCTTTATAGGAATTAAACTAAGTGTATAATTGTGTCACTATTCCACCAGTTCTAAAAATTACGAGTGCCCGCTATACAGATATAATCATTTAGTAATATTTATTTTACTGATAGTGACGCGCGGTGGTATCAGGAAATTTCACACGCAAATGATGCATGACATTTTTTAATTATTTTTACGAATTAAATGCATCACTTGCAAAAATAATATTTTCGGCAGATTATAATGTATGATCATTGCATATCAAACTATAAATACAGAAAATAAATAGTAATGTCCGTTAACGTTTTAAGGAAACACGGTTATCGCCCCTGATATCAGTGTGGAAATTTATGTCTGATATAAAATGTATAATGCCAATCAGTACGTGGAGTAATTGTGAATTAATGTTTATGTTGCCAGAAAATGTCTCAGATGATGTCTTTGATATCAAATAACATTTTGAGCCTACTGAGTGGGCATGTACCTTTAACTTAACACGTTACCTGATAAAGTTATACCAGATTAGCGTATTTTCGGCGAGCCTCGGAATGCCTACGCGGTTCATAGCCTTGCCTGATAAACTGATAATAACTTTGCCTGCTGTTATCTGTGTCGGTCTAATTATTTCTACATTCGTGACAAACTGCCACAACTCCACATTTGTATATATTGTGTTTCATTGTCATCTTCTGTATTTCATCGCTATGTTGATATTTTGACATTCTCCGTTCCGGTTTAAGTTCTTTGAATCTGTTTTATTGTATACAAACATATTGTATTTAGATGGAAAATACTTCTTGCATTGCTAGTGGTCACTTCTAACATTCCAACCAGCCGTATGTTACACATGAGTAAGAACTGATTTCATCGGTAGTGCCAATGTCACCCTTCATGCGGCACCGGGGGCCTGTTTCACTAAACTTCGTGTTCGTAAGTGCAAATTTAGGATCGTCCGGAAATTTCAATTGATGGATTTACATTTATTGAGCATAGGCTGCGAAGTTTAGTGAAACGCCCCGTGTCCGAGTAACACTGTACAGATCATCGCCTTTCTTCTGATTCCTTCGTCTTTGCACATAACTCGGATATCATCTGTCCCACGAGGCAACGTGTTTTATTTTGCAATTGCATTGTTAAAAAACTGAACATGTTCACTTGATACACCATTCTTTGGCCACTGTCCTGTGCCATTGTGGTATCGGCCCTAGTTTAAACACTGTTGTATTCACATGTTGATATATGCAAACACCAGTGCCAGTAATAGAAATCACGAGGGATGCAACTTGGGAAATATGATTCAGAAGAAGGCTTAATAGTTTATAGACTATGTCGCATATGCTCGTCAATTGAATGGTCAGTGGGAGAGGGGGAGAAGGGGGTTAGCCCCCTTATTCCACCGACCCCTTTACTTGATACGCCCATGACAGTTTCTGATGTCTAACTGTTAATCCTTCTATTCAGACATCAACGTGCACAGTCTGTCCAGTCCTTTTACAATAGCTCCCAGGAAAACTTTCCGTGTTACCATTGTCAAGGTGTATGATCACGTGGTTACAAGTCAACAACAACAACAAGTACTGAAACTTCCAGAAGCCCTCCGATTAGTTTGTCCTTATTATGTAACGGATTTTGATTAAATATGGCGCATCAAACGCGTCTTGTTAAGCTGCATTTTGTGGTCTCGGTACAACTGACACGGAAATCGTTTCTTCGCAAAAACGACAAAAGTATGTGCCAAACTTCCGGGACCACCAAATGCAGCTCATGAAGACGCGCTTGATGCGCCATATTTCATAAAAATCCGTTGCCTATTAAAGAAAATATCAAATAATACTTACTTTGGAGTGGGCGCGCTTTCAGCACGTTCAGCCATTGTTGTTGAAGGAACTGCTAAGTACACGGCTATAGACGCGATTGTCATTTCGTAGGTCGTATTGACAGGATATCAAAAATGTTTCACGGCACCGTGTCTCACGGCACATACGCACTGTGTTGACGGGATAATATGATGTTCGCGACCAGTGTGATCCTAGAAACAATATTGCTACCCCGCTACATATCTCTCGCGAGGGTAGCAATTTAACCCCATCTCTTTAATGAAGAGAAGAAGAAGAAGATTTTATTTGACGTAAACTATACAGTTTCTAGTTATGTAAATACGATGTTATTTTTATATAAACATATTAAACGATTCTAATTATTCAAACTTATTATCATGAAATAATATATAACATCTTGTAAGGCGCGCGATTATAAATATTTCCGTTCACGCATCTCGTTCCCGCGACCGAAGTCGAGAAGCGAGATCAGTCGATGCTGAGCCATGCTCTGGCACGACCAATCACCCATCTCGACCTCGCGTACACGTCCCGAGTACGTGCTCAGAAAGCTCTATAAGCGCGGGTCTAGCTCTTCGTGTTCTGTAATTAGGATATAATAATATAACATGTTGTATGGCGCGCGATTATAAATATTTCCGATCACGCATCTCGTTCTAATGACCGAAGTCGGGAAGCGAGATCAGCCGGTGCTGAGCTCTGCTCAGTCATGTAATGCAACACATGGAAGAGTGATTTTTGCAATCGGTTATCCGGCGTGTTTGATATTTTAGCGATATAAAGCTGTCAAAACTGTATCAATAAATTATTAATAAAGAAATTACACATGCAGAAATTGGTTATTTTACCATGTCAATGTGTTTATCTGACATTTATATGTATATCTTGTAAATTTGAAAGCGTCATTTCGTTATGTTGAATGTTGAACAACAACAAGAGGAAATATGGCTTCCATGGGAAAATGGTTATTGTTTTACTATTTTGGGCAATTTACTAGTTCTACATCAAAGATTATTTGTTTAAATGTATAAAATATACAGTTTACTAAATTTTTACCTACGTACAACAGGTTTGGGTATGCACTTCGGTTACTCATATTTGTTGAATGTGTCAAATTGTAGCCGTAGATAACATATCGGCGAATTATTGTAGCTAGTGTGATTCCAGATCGGCTGCTGTGGGATCGGATTTGCTTTCGCCATGCTATATGACGAGAGCGAATTACATTTGAGACACGCCATGCGATGTTGTACTATCGGATACATGCGTAATTTCATGAAATATGTTTATAAGATTTACAATATATTCCGTAAATGGCGTCAAAATATGACAATATTTTGTCAACTTTTGACTGAATTTATGAAAAATACACAATCCCATGGCGTGTCTCATTTCAGGAAAGGTGTATATGGGTTTACCTCCCTTGTCATGTCCCCGTAATTCACCGATATTGGTGTCGAATGTCCGTCAGAAGACTCAAACATTTCGGAAAATCAATATTTTTAGGAAAATAAGTGGACTTCGAATTAAATATCAACAACAAGAAAATGAATACCGGCGGTAAGTGAGGTAAGCCATGGACCGGGCGGGCTCCTATCTACATAAATATTGCATTGCTTGACCATTCACGGTGGTTAGGTGATAGAGAATAGTAGGTTAGTGCCGTGAATGGGAAAAAATATCTGGCAAGGCTCAGGAAACGGGATGGGCGAGGCTCTGCCGAGCACATCCCGTTTCCGTGCCGCGCCAGATATTTGTTCCCATTCACGGCACTAACCTACTATTCTATTTATCCCGTCAACACCTACAAATGGCTGTACAATGCAAAAATGGTATTGACTGGATATCAAAAATGTTTCACGGCACCGTGTTTCACGGCACATACGCACTGTGTTGACAGGATAAATATTGCATTGCTTGACCGTTCACGGTGGTTAGATGATACTATTGTTGTGAACTTTTCAGTCTTGTCACCAGGGCCCGGTTGCTCAAAGCTTCTGTTAGCTTAACAGACTGTTAAATCCTTAGCAATGCTAAGGATTTAACAGTCTTGTTAAGCTAACAGAAGCTGCTAAGGATTTAACAGTCTGTTAAGCTAACAGAAGCTTTGCTGGTTTAAGCAACGCTCTGGTGACATATAGCACTGCATCGATGAATCTGTTTATCCAAAAAACGACCGAATATTTTTATTTTGTTTTTAGAATGTATTTAAACCAAGAGGTGAAACAATGCACTATCGGGCTACAGAGCAACATTTAATGTCGCCTGAAATGGCACCACGTGTGCTATAAAGTCAACGTCGCAATCTTCTAACCTCATCTACATGTCACATGTCATTTCCTATTTGCGGTAATTTGGATTTTTATTAAAGCCATTTTACCAGATCCAGACTCACACAATTTGAGTAATAAACAACCAATTTCATATTTAATAGTTATATAAATAACGACGGCAATTTGACGCTTCGGCGGCCCAGCAGTTGTATTCACCAACAGTTGGCAAGTAGCCTACCTATGGTGGCTTGTTGCGGACATTTCGTCGTTTCGTTCTACGCAAAATAGAGACGAAAATTAAGATTCTTAATTTTCGTCTCTACGCGGGTTAGAAACGAATGAACGAACGTCAAGATTCTTAATAACCGTGTCTATGCGAAGTTTTTGAAACGTAAGGAAACGATATTTACAGGTACATGCCCACTCAGTAGGCACAGCATGTTTTTAATATCAGAGACATCATCTGAGACATTGTCTAGCAAAGAAAACATTAATTCATCACTACCCCGCGTATTAATTGGCATTATTATACATTTTATAACGGACGTAAATTTCCACACTGATATCAGGGGCTATAAACGTGTTTCAATAAAATACTAACGGACATGAATATTTATTCTCTGTATTTATTTTTTTTGATGTGCAATGATCATACTTTATAAACTTTTTTTAGGTGACGCATTTAATTAGTACAAATAATTATCGTGCCTCATTTGCATATGAAAATAGCCTGATACCACCGCGCTTCACTATCAGTAAAATAAAGATTACTAAATGATTATATCTGTATAGCGGGCACTCGTAATTTTTAGAACTGGTGAAATAGTGACACATTTATACACTTATTTAATTCCCATAAAGAACATTTTGTGCCTACTGAGTGGGCATGCAGGTATATCATTTTCGTATCAACGCGGCATAGAAACGAAGAGGCGAATGTTACTTATACAATAATCCCAGCACAAAAATATTTACACAATTCCCTAACATTTGATTGGTCCGTAGCAAGTCTCTGTCCAAAATTTATATCCCAGTAAACTCCCACGCCAAATTACTTTCCGTAACCGTGAGGCGAAGTTAAAATAATTATTAAGAAAACGGAAAATAAACACATTTTCTTGATGAATTTATTTCAAATGCTGGAATTATAAGGAATCAATGGCCTTTTTGTTGAATTTATCGGGGATATAAACTTGGAAAAGTCGCGGGAATACTGGACGAGGCCTTCCGGCCTTCGTCCAGTATTCCCGCGACTTTTCCAAGTTTATACCCTGATAAATTCCACAAAAAGGCCATTCATTCCTATATTATTTAACGAGGACACAGTTGACCAATGCCAGTGTACCATGTGACCCTCACTACACAATCCCATTAAGACCATGTGTAAATACAATATACAAATACATGTAAAATACTAGAATATAAAGTCATTAAGAACTACGAATTAACTAACATTAAAGGTACATGCCCACTCCGTAGGTACAAAATGTTTTTTTTATATCAGAGACATCATCTGAGACATTTTCTGGCAAAAAAAACATTAATTCACCATTACCCCACGTATTGATTGGCATTATTATACATTTAATATCAGACGTTAATTTCCACACTGGTATCAGTGGAATTAAACGTGTTTCCTTACAATATTAACGGACATTACTATTTTTGTCTCTGTATTTATTTTTTGATGCGCAATGATCATACTTTATAATCTGTGGAAATTATTATTTGTTGAAGCATTTAATTAGTATAAATAATTAAAAAAAATAACACGCCTCATTTTCATATGAAAATAGCCTGATACCACCGCGAGTCACTATCAGTAAAATAAATATTACTCAACTATTATACAGTGAAATCGCGATGGCTCGAAATGCCACGGGCCTGCATATTTTTTTCGAGTGATCGCATCTTTCGAGCCATCGTATCTTGTGATTTAGGTATATTTATCGACTACTGTACCCGTCGGATTTAGGATATAACGAAGCATAATAGCGTATCCATATTTTAGATAATAGTAGAATTTATTCATGTGAAATTAAATAAACTATATTTAAATGTATTTACAAAACTGTCTTTATTTCAATTATTAACAAAGGAGAAAAGCTTCAGTATTAACTATAAATAATGGCGCACATAATTAATGTCGTAGCTGGTTGTGACGTCACTCGAAACAGTGGGGTATGGGCCCAGCTCAAACGATGTTATTATACGGCGCCCATAAAATCGAGAATCAGTCATGAATCATAAAATGCTGCGACGCAACAATCCGTGCTTTACTTAGTTTGTGACCAGTGTAAACGCTGATCAACTTGCAGACTCCTGCAACTTGATATGGGTTTACTGTTTCATTATATTATGCATCATGAATAACTGTCGAGGACGAACATTTCAGGTCCTGAACTGAATGTGCAGGCCGATTTAATGCTGCACTGATCGGAAATTCAGTAGAGCAAATCCTTTTTGTCACGACCAATCATCTCTGCCTAACTAGGAAGCGGTAGTATTAATGGGCGTTTTTCGTTGTAACTTCCGGATAGGCACTCGAATAACACGAGTACCACTAGAACAAGCAGAGTTCCAATTCGAGTTAAAGAATTTTGACCTTTGAACCTTACTCGGGTAACTTTAATCGAACCCATGCCGGGTGATGAGTTACTAGGGTTGCAACTCAACTTGAACCCAAGCAACGACTCTGGTTGTTCCTGTGATACTCGGGTTACTCGACGAGTATAGCCCGTGAATTACCACGAAAAACGACCAATGACTTACCACAGACTATTAAATGCGTCGAGTCGCACCACTTTAGGCAATTAACTGCACTTGAAAAGAAACCACATTTGGAAACTTGGTGGAATAGTGACACAAGTAAACACTTATTTAATTCCTATAAAGAACACTTGTGCCTACTGAGTGGGCATGTACATGTACCTTTAACAACGAGGGGTGTAAACTACGATTGACTCGCATTGTATGGTATAAGTATTAAACGTATAGTTGACATTTTAAATTTACTGATGGTTTACAGATGGTACTATGATATAGCGATGTAATGTCCCTAACGAGCCACCATAAATACAGGCAATGGTCAGTGACCAGACGGACCACACCGCATAGTGTAGTAGATCCAGTGTGGTTCCACTGTAAAACCAATTAATCTGGCCATGGTGCGTCACAGGCGGGATGTGCCATGGTAACATAGGGCTTATTAGGTTTGAGGCGGCTTTCCGCTGCGCTGAAAACCTATTGTATTCGTTGGTTTTTTTTTTTTTTTTTTTTTTTTTTATTCAGCCGTTCAGTCTACAGCCCAAACCGCTGGTCGGATCGACTTCAAATTTTGTATACCGATTCGCATCAACAGTGAGACGAGAATAACGCAATTTTCAGAATTCTCATGACGTCACTTTCTACGAAACCGGAAGTGACGTCATATATCATATAATTCCCTATAACTTCCTTATTTTCCAACCGATTTCAAAAATTCTTTTTGAATTGTAAAGCTGCGAGAATTCTCTATCTTCGTTTCACTGACAATGTTTGGCTATCTGCTCAAATGAGAGAGCTATAGACATGTGAAATTGAGAAAAATGAAAAAAATCAACAATTTCAGATTTTTATTTTATTTTAACGGGTGGTCTTTGAAAACAGTTTCCAATTTGTACAGTAATCTCAGCAACATAATTTTTTGACAGCGTCACGCGGGACATTCATCCGCACAGAAGATGATATTTTTTCAGAGCAATGGCTTGAATAGTTCTGATTCTATTGTCTTTCAAACTTGGACGTTTTTTTTCAATTTTTCAAATTTGAAATGGTCATAACTTTTTTATTATCTAACCGATTTCAAATATTTTTTTTTGCATTAAAAAGCCAACAAAATTCTCTATCTCCGTTTCGCTGGTAGTTTTTGGCTATCTGCCCAAATGAGAGAGTTGTAGGCATTTGAAGTTTTTAAAAAAAATTGAAATGGTCATAACTTCCTTATTATTCAACCGATTTCAAATATTTTTTTTGCATTAAAAAGCCAATAAAATTCTCTATCTCCAATTCGCTGGTAGTTTTTAGCTATCTGCTCAAATGCGCGAGCTACATGCATTTGAAGTTTGAGAACGAGCATATAAACTTAGCCGCCTAGAACAGTGTGTACAGCTGACAAACTTCGAGGTGGAGGCCAGACAGGTATGGTGGGCTGTATCAGACACTGGTTTTATATACGAACTGACATGCTGTGAGTGCTTTAGAATCGTCTCAACTTCAATGTCAGACTAGGGGGTTAACGGTACACATTTCGTAGAACGTTATATAATGAAAAATGCTTAGGATAGTCAAGCGATTCTGAAAATACAAAACTTTATTTTTTCAATTTCATTGGAATTGCATCAATTTTTTTTTCTTTTTATTCAGCCGTCGGGACTACAGCCCAAACCGCTAGTCGGATCGACTTCAAATTTTGTATGCAGATTCGTATCGACTGTGAGACGAGAATAACGCAATTTTCAGAATTCTCATGACGTTACTTTCCACGAAACCGGAAGTGACGTCATATATCATATAATTCCCTATAACTTCTTTATTTTCCAACCGATTTCAAAAATTCGTTTTGCATTGGAAAGCTGCGAGAATTCCCTATCTTCATAATATAAATTTTCGTCTATCTGCTCAAATGAGAGAGCTATAGACATGTGAAGTTGAAAAAAATGAAGAAATAAATCAACAATTTCGGATTTTTTTTTTTTTTAACAGGTGGTCTTTGAAAACAGTTTCCAATTTGTACAGCAATCTCAGCAACATAGTTTTTTGACAGAGTGACGCGGGGCATTTGTCCGTCGTCAATGTCTTCTAATCACTTTGCCAGTGTCCGTTTGTCAGTACATCAAGCCTCAAACCGTTGATGCAGCTTCAGCTGCTCTAGTTTTCTTTGTTGTTCAACATAATCATGATAATTATACCGATGAAAGCCGAAACAGGCCGAATGCATTTTTCAAATTTGAAATGGTCATAACTTTTTTATTATCTAACCGATTTCAAATATATTTTTTGCATTAAAAAGCCAACAAAATTCTCTATCTCCGTTTCGCTGGTAGTTTTTGGCTATCTGCCCAAATGAGAGAGTTGTAGGCATTTGAAGTTTTAAAAAAAAAAATGAAATGGTCATAACTTCCTTATTATTCAACCGATTTCAAATATTTTTTTTGCATTAAAAAGCCAATAAAATTCTCTATCTCCAATTCGCTGGTAGTTTTTAGCTATCTGCTCAAATGCGCGAGCTACATGCATTTGAAGTTTGAGAACGAGCATATAAACTTAGCCGCCTAGAACAGTGTGTACAGCTGACAAACTTCGAGGTGGAGGCCATACAGGTATGGTGGGCTGTATCAGACACTGGTTTTATATACGACTGACATGCTGTGAGTGCTTTAGAATCGTCTTAACTTCAATGTCAGACTAGGGGGTTAACGGTACACATTTCGTAGAACGTTATATAATGAAAAATGCTTAGAATAGTCAAGCGATTCTGAAAATACAAAACTTTATTTTTTCAATTTCATTGGAATTGCATCAATTTTTTTTGAGTTTCATATGTTTTCGTCATTGGCAATGTCTTCTAATCACTTTGCCAGTGTACGTTTGTCAGTACATCAAGCCTCAAACCGTTGATGCAGCTTCAGCTGCTCTAGTTCTTTTTCTTTTTTTTCTTTTTCTTTTTATTCAGCCGTCGAGACTACAGCCCAAACCGCTGGTCGGATCGACTTCAAATTTTGTATACCGATTCGCATCAACAGTGAGACGAGAATAACTCAATTTTCAGAATTCTCATGACGTCACTTTTTACGAAACCGGAAGTAACGTCATATATCATATAATTCCCTATAACTTCCTTATTTTCCAACCGATATCAAAAATTCTTTTTGAATTGTAAAGCTGCGAGAATTCTCTATCTTCGCTTCGCTGACAATGTTTGGCTATCTGCTCAAATGAGAGAGCTATAGACATGTGAAATTGAGAAAAATTAAAAAAATCAACAATTTCAGATTTTTATTTTATTTTAACGGGTGGTCTTTGAAAACAGTTTCCAATTTTGTACAGTAATCTCAGCAACATAATTTGTTGACAGCGTCACGCGGGAACATTCATCCGCACAGAAGATGATATTTTTCAGAGCAATGGCTTGAATAGTTCTGATTCTATTGTCTTTCAAACTTGGACGTTTTTTTTTTCAATTTTTCAAATTTGAAATGGTCATAACTTTTTATTATCTAACCGATTTCAAATATTTTTTTTTGCATTAAAAAGCCAACAAAATTCTCTATCTCCGTTTCGCTGGTAGTTTTTGGCTATCTGCCCAAATGAGAGAGTTGTAGGCATTTGAAGTTTTTAAAAAAAATTGAAATGGTCATAACTTCCTTATTATTCAACCGATTTCAAATATTTTTTTTGCATTAAAAAGCCAATAAAATTCTCTATCTCCGGTTCGCTGGTAGTTTTTAGCTATCTGCTCAAATGCGCGAGCTACATGCATTTGAAGTTTGAGAACGAGCATATAAACTTAGCTGCCTAGAACAGTGTGTACAGCTGACAAACTTCGAGGTGGAGGCCAGACAGGTATGGTGGGCTGTATCAGACACTGGTTTTATATACGAACTGACATGCTGTGAGTGCTTTAGAATCGTCTCAACTTCAATGTCAGACTAGGGGGTTAACGGTACACATTTCGTAGAACGTTATATAATGAAAAATGCTTAGGATAGTCAAGCGATTCTGAAAATACAAAACTTTATTTTTTCAATTTCATTGGAATTGCATCAATTTTTTTTGAGTTTCATATGTTTTCGTCATTGGCAATGTCTTCTAATCACTTTGCCAGTGTACGTTTGTCAGTACATCAAGCCTCAAACCGTTGATGCAGCTTCAGCTGCTCTAGTTGTTAAATGCAATTCCATGTCACAAATCTCCAATCATGGGGGAAATAAAGAATATATATTGTGTTACTCAACGTTTAACTGTCATAAGCAACCGCTAATTGAAAATAATAATATGAAATAGGCACTACCTATGACGGGCGACGTTAGTATATAAAACTAAATTTACCAATTGATAGCTTTACCATGATGTTAGTATGCTATAAACGGTACTGTAGTATATTGTAGTATTGCAGAACTACTTCCCGCAACAACCACGGTGTTACAACTTCTCTATTATAATTATATATAGTACATTAATAGCCTAGGCATAGTGGAGCGCGTGGTCGAGCGGTCTGAGGCGTCGATCTGCTGATCTTACGATCGTGGGTTCGAGCCTCGCGTGCGTTGTGTCCTTGAGCAAGACACTTTATCCACACTGCTTCAGCCCACCCATCGATTGTATTTGATTGTATTTGATTGTATGTACATGTACTTATGAATAAAAATATGATCCACTAGTGATAAGCCTAGTAGTATATAGGGAGTCAAAATGATACCACCAAAGCTGGAAGCGTTATTTACTCTCGTTAACAGCTCCCAACACCCACGAAAAAAAATCGGAACAGATTTCAGAAAAAACAAAATACATCGAACTACACCGAACTACAGGCACTACAACCAACATAGACGAACGCCATATAGAACTTTTCTCCCAAGAGGCAAACAGAAAGGATACCACCCATTTGTGTATTTGGACACAGAAACGATACCACCCATTTGGGTATTTTTTACAATACTATAAAAAAAACCAACGAACACAAGTACTCGCCAGCACCCTCGAAAAACCAGGGTTTTGTGCTCCTATAATACCACCAGAGGTGGCGCCGTTTCCACCACCATACAACACTCCCAACACCCACGAAAAATCGGGGGAAAATTTCAGAAAAACCCAAATACATCGAACTACAACGAACTACAGACACTACAACCAACTACAACCAACTACAGTATGTATCCACATTTGGGACAAAACATCCACAATCGTACTACCACCTACATAGGACATACGAGAGGGGGAAAAAAAGGTCTAGAAACCCACAATTGGACCCGAGTATACACAATTGGACACGAGTATACACAATTGGGACACGATATCCACAATTTTTGGAGGCGGTAGGACAAAAGACGACGTTTTCGCCCAATAGTGGATGGGGTTTCTAGTCCATTCTGCACGGAGCCACAATTTGTGGAGGTCTCGCCTCGCCACATCCACAATCGAACGCCCAATTGAAGATATGTTTCCCATTGGAATAGACAAACAATTTTGCCAAATCGATCCAAAATGCCATACAAGGAATGCGAAACATGCGGCAAGGGTTTCGACAAACCCGCAAATCTTCGAAGGCACAGGGACCGCAAGAACCCGTGCAGGCCTCCCACGAGAGAGTGTCCCGGATGTGGAGGGAAGTTTGCCACCTACAAGACTCTCTGGCAACATCGCTCGAACAGGTGTCCCGAGGGGCCAGAAGATAGAACCACGGAGGGTAGCAAGAAGAAGGCTGCGACCAGGAAGAGGATCCTGGTACTGGAGAGGAAGGTGGTAGAGTTGGAGGAGGAGGTGGCTAGACGGCGGGATGGAAAACCTCGCGAGGGAGCGAACATCGACAGCGACGACGACGACGAGACCGATTGGACAGATATGTAGAGAGAGGGGGATTCCCCCCACCCAATTGTGGATACGAATTGCACACATCTCGACTCCCAACGGGAAGCAAAACCTCTCCCCAAAGTAGCCACCCAATTGTCCACATTTGGGAAAGTCGAACAAAAAAATCGTCTCCCAAGAGCAAAACAAAATCTAGACCACATCGAAGTTCCCAATAGGGAGGGTTCGAATATTTTCCAAAATGGCTACTCCATGTAGAAAGGGTTGCGCCCTCCAGAAGAAAGGGGGTACGGAGTCGCTAGTTTCGTTACCCATTCGGCAAGGTTTCGACAAACCCGCGGACTGTTTTGTGGAGTGCACGAAACTGGGCGTCGGGATCTGGTTTGTTCTTCCAGAGTCTACAAGCCTCTGAGACACGAATGGAAACAATGGTTTGCAAACTGCATACACAGCGAAAGCAATCCCAAGACACCACTTTGCATTCTCCATCGTTTGCCAAATGTCGTGCACCTCCAAGTCTTTTTCGCATTTCGGCGCGCTAGGCTTGGGAGCGCTAGCCTCGGATTCACTAGTCTCGGAACCAGTGTCCGAAAACGCGCTAGTTCCAACCTCCACCAAACGGTCTTCTAGAAACCCCAGACACGACTCCAAATTCGCCAGCAAACGCTCCAAACGAAGTTCCACATCCAGTAGCTTGCGATCCAAACGGTTTCCCCAAGAAATGCAAACGCGTAGATTCGCCGGCTGGGCGGGCAACTTCTAGAGGGGTATTCGCAAGGGGAGGTTCTTCTAGAGGACCAGGTGTAGGAGGGGGGTCTACATTCGCAATGGGAGGTTCTTCTAGGGGTGTTGTACTGCTAGTTTCGGGAGTTTGCACTACTAGCTTCGTCCAGAATTTTTTGGAGTCTTGCGCTACCAATTCCGTACTTCTTTTTGATGTTGCGGGCTGTGGTCGTTCCACGGGTGGAAACAATTTCTCGCATGTTTTTCGGAGACAAGTAGGTTTTCGGCATTGCTACAAAAGCGTCTTTCTAGACACAGGGGAACATGTGTCCAACAGGGAATCTCAAATTGCTTGGAATGTGCGAGACGCCTGGGGGCTTTCCCAGGAGAAACATATTCTCTACGATTGTCGTGTTTTGCTGAGTATTGCTGCGTATTGCTGAGTATTGCTGAGTATTGCTGAGTGGTGGTGGACAATCGTAGAGGGTATACAAAGCATTATAAAACTGTATTAGTACATTTACGATCATTTTAAGAAAAAATAACAATTATTCCCAATTTTCGCAATCTCAGTCGTCACTGTCACTTCGAGAGTTATACACATTTTGCCCATTTTTGGTATGAATTGTGTTAAGTTTTACATTTACTTTTTTTGATGAACCCAGTGCTGTGTCAGATGTGTTTGTATCCTGGACTACAGCAACAGGTGCACTAGACGCACACTTGCAATGCATACTTTGTTCCGGTAGTCGTGTTCCCCAATTATCCCGGATCGCTTGACTATGTCTTGTATTTTTAAACTCACATCAGCGAAGTTAAGTGCAGCGTGGCGGCTATAGAAATTCTCCAGGTGTGTCCTTCCAGTGATGCTATTATTTTCTCGATCCCTGGTGGTCTTTGAGCACATGTTGACTATTTTTCGTATTAGTTTTTCATACAGCTTCACTTCAGCTGTTGGTAAGAGGTACTTGTGTCATGAACTGTGAATACAGCACAGGCCGTGACACAACCGAACAGGCGCAATAAAACAGCAGTTACAATGCATACTTGTTTCTGTTAGTCATGTCCACAGAGTAAGGGACTGGTCATTATTTATCACCAAGGGAGTTGGGGTAGGAATGGGGTTGGATAAATGTTGTTAACTCACCTTAGACAAGTATAAGCCCCCACCTCTTCCCACAACTTTTCATTACATTTTCAAGGCCTCCCCCATTGAACAATTAATAATGTTCAAGCCCAAAACGAGACGGTTCAAATGAGTGGTAACAACATAATTATTCTATCATATTTGTTTAATATATATTGCATCTACTGATTGCACTGCCTGGGTTAAGTATGCCCCTATGCGATAGCCAGGGGGACATATTGCCTTGCTCTTGAGGTTCCGTATGTCCGTCCGTCTGTACATTTACATGCACAAGATTGTAAGAGTTTCTCCAGTTAGAGTCCAGTATTCCAGAGGGGCATATCCATGTTTTACAAACATAATGTCTAGTGTTAATGTTGGTACAAAAGCTAATTTATTAAAGGTATTAATACTTACATTTTCCTAAAATGTTGGCCAATTAGCTTTTTTGTCTGGGCAAGTAGCCGGGCAATTATGAAAAGTGAATATTGTTAAGCCCTGTCACCTCTGCGAAAATGAGTCACACGTTTGACAGCTACAAACTACCTGACCTCTAGAAGTACCTGAGAAACAGAGGCGTGACCGTGACGGGCTACAACTATTTCATTAGCAAAACAGAAGTAAACATGGCGATGTCAAAGTAATACAGGAACTTTAACAAAAATCCTGCTACAACATTGTTTTGTACCGACAAGGCATTTTCAGGTGCGACACCGCTTCCGTGGCGAAATTCTTGCAGTACCCTATGTTCAGTACTTTGATTATATATTATATACTGTTACATATCTATAATATTTATTTAAGCCAATGTGAATGCGTATGTTTAAAGTTGATTTTGTATCAATGTTAGAAAAATACCTAACGAAAATATAATATGGCCTCGGCGCATCGGGGATTTCGGGGAGCATTGGAGATTTGTTATATATCATCTAAATAACAGCATAACATTCGTTTTTTTCTTATTGTATATACTATACTGTGCATGTGATAAACCCCAAATACCTTTAATCAATCAAATCCTGTGTGGGTTTCAGTGCCGCGAATGTTAAGTTGGACCTATCTAAACCGGACATCAATACATCACGTTTTTTATTTTCTTATGTTTCACTGTCATTTGTCTCCGATGATAATGTCTGTTCACAAGTGTAACCCATGGTTGTCTTGTGTAGGCAGGTTCCTTCGTACTTGTTCCGGGACTACATATTACGTGAACTGGGTTGCATTAACAACGACAGTTGTGCGGACTCGACTTCATATTCTTGACGAGACTGCTTCAGATCTCAGCCGTACGTTTATTTCAATGGCAAAAAAGTTCAAATTGATAATAAGTAATGTGTGTATATGTATGTACTATGTATGTGCATATTTTTGCTGTACCGAGACAATTCAGATATCATGACCACATACTAAAATATATACAACGACACAGATTGATTATTATTGTACTGAGTGAGGTATGAAACAACACAAAAAACAATGTATGTCCAACTGCTGTATCTATTTTAAGTAATACCAATATAGGGATCATTGAAGCTATGAACGTCATATATTTTCAGAAAAGAAGCACCAGAATGCATGATTTTCTTATTGTGGATATGATTGGAGAAATGGGGCGTATGTGTTTCGCGAGCAATACCAGATCAGCATGTGCATCCGCGCAGTCTGATCAGGATATGCACTGTTCGCCATTCCATCAATAAACATCAATTTCTCCAGTACAATGGGGTTTTGTCCAGATATCGCGGCACGTGTCAAAGGAGATAACAGGTTAATTAGAACCATAACACATTATATACTGATTAAATCACCCGGTTCACGTGTCCGTGTATGAAATACACCTATTGTTAAGATACATGTAATAATCTGCCCTGTTGTTTGATTAATACAATAAGTAGTACCGACAGTATAGATCCTGATCAAATATATGTGTTACAATATCAGAGTAGATACAGAACATTCAGGGTAGGCATATTATATGTGTTACAATATCAGCGTAGAACCTGATCAGACCAGTATATGGATTAAACTATCAGAGTAAAACTTGATCAGACCGGGTAGCCAGTATATGGATTCGAATATCAGAGTAGAACCTGACAACACCGGGTAGCCAGTATATATTTTACAATATCGATGCAGATCACTGCACATCAAAAACTAAATACAGAGAATAAATAGTAATGTCCGTTTACATTTTAAGGAAACACGGTTATCGCCCCTGATATCAGTGTGGACATTTACGTCTGATATAAAATGTATAATAATGCTAATCGATACAGGAGGGTAATTACGGGGCGCCATGCAGGACAGGTTAATTATGTGTACAAAATTGAGTTTTGTAACACTAAAAATCACAAAATTAAATTCTGTGTCACAAAATTCAATTCTGCATACGTTTCGTATACAAAATTCATTTTTGTTATAAAGGATTCAATTTTGTAAGACAGAATTGAGTTTGTGAAGAAAATTCAGTTTTGTGGGACAGAATTCATTTTTGTCCACAAAAATTAGTTTGCGTAGGATAGTCTATGTCATCTCTACGTTGATTGGTTGAGATCGGTCTTAGTCCATTTTACTAGATGGTGGAGTACACTTGCAGGTTTAAATATTTCAATGCGAAAATATAACCCAATATATCAATATTATACTTCTTTATGGACAGTTATTTTGGTTATATTATGATTACAAATGAGTGGTCACGCCATATAAGCATATATACTTTGAAGGAGAAATAAGAAAAATATTCAGAATTTTCCCTCAATTATGTAAACAGGGTCAAACATAAAGTAGCCGGGACATAGCTAGACCTGAGAGCATGCCCATATATAGAGAATACCAGGCTAGTGTATTTTTATATCAAGTTTATCAGGCAAGGCTAGGAAACGCGTAGGAATTCCGAGGCTTGGCGAGGAATTCCTACCGTTTCCGAGCCGAGCCTGACAAACTTGATATTAAAATACACTAGCCTGGTATTCTATTTATCAGGTAACGTTTTATGCTCGAAAATGACATTAGATGACGTCGTATTCTAACAGTAGATCTAACCTTGTGAAACAAATGGTATTGGATCTGTGTCTACTAGTTGCGAAGTTACGTGTTCGTAACTATGTGTCTACATGCATTATTTACAGTATACACCATCTTAGTATCCATGGTATCTACACAAATACTACAAATGGTTTCCTCAAATGGCCCAATACACACATTCTGTTTATAAACACAGACAGCAGTCAGAACACAGGCCACAGCGCGTGTATTATTGATTTAACTGGGGCAGATGCACCTTGCGATACACAATAAATGACGTCAGTACTCGCGGGAGATCTACATGTACATGAATTATGTGTACAATTATAACGCAAATGAGTTTAAATACGAATGGGTTTGTCAACGTTTGACTGCTTGGAGATAGTTGAAGCAAAATGGCAGAATGAGAAATGAATCATCGGCAGAATGAGAAATGAAGCATCGACATTGAATGTGTAGATCGGCGACCGTGACCCATTTCTCCAGTGCAGTTTCTGACCAATGGTAGTCCTTCTTACATGCGTGTGCAGAATTGAATTTTGTGACACAGAATTGAATTTTGTTACACAGAATTTACGGGGCGCCATGCAGGACAGGTTAATTATGTGTACAAAATTGAGTTTTGTAACACTAAAAATCACAAAATTCAATTCTGTGTCACAAAATTCAATTCTGTCAATTCTGTGTCACAAAATTCAATTCTGTGTCACAAAATTCAATTCTGCATACGTTTCGTATACAAAATTCATTTTTGTTATAAAGGATTCAATTTTGTAAGACAGAATTGAGTTTTGTGAAGAAAATTCAGTTTTGTGGGACAGACAGAATTCATTTTTGTCCACAAAAATTAGTTTGCGTAGGATAGTCTATGTCATCTCTACGTTGATTGGTTGAGATCGGTCTTAGTCCATTTTACTAGATGGTGGAGTACACTTGCAGGTTTAAATATTTCAATGCGAAAATATAACCCAATATATCAATATTATACTTCCTTATGGACAGTTATTTTGGTTATATTATGATTACAAATGAGTGGTCACGCCATATAAGCATATATACTTTGAAGGAGAAATAAGGAAAATATTCAGAATTTTCCCTCAATTATGTAAACAGGGTCAAACATAAAGTAGCCGGGACATAGCTAGACCTGAGAGCATGCCCATATATAGAGAATACCAGGCTAGTGTATTTTGATATCAAGTTTATCAGGCAAGGCTAGGAAACGCGTAGGAATTCCGAGGCTTGCCGAGGAATTCCTACCGTTTCCGAGCCGAGCCTGATACACTTGATATTAAAATACACTAGCCTGGTATTCTATTTATCAGGTAACGTTTTATGCTCGAAAATGACATTAGATGACGTCGTATTCTAACAGTAGATCTAACCTTGTGAAACAAATGGTATTGGATCTGTGTCTACTAGTTGCGAAAACATGCATTATTTACAGTATACACCATCTTAGTATCCATGGTATCTACACAAATACTACAAATGGTTTCCTCAAATGCCCCAATACACACATTATGTTTATAAACACAGACAGCAGTCAGAACACATGCCACAGCGCGTGTATTATTGATTTAACTGGGGCAGATGTACCTTGCGATACGCAATAAATGACGTCAGTACTCGCGGGAGATCTACATGTACATGAATTATGTGTACAATTATAACGCAAATGAGTTTAAATACGAATGGGTTTGTCAACGTTTGACTGTTTGGAGATAGTTGAGAAGCAAAATGGCAGAATGAGAAATGAATCATCGGCAGAATGAGAAATGAATCATCGACATTGAATGTGTAGATCGGCGACCGTGACCATTTCTCCAGTGCAGTTTCTGACCAATGGTAGTCCTTCTTACATGCGTGTGCAGAATTGACAGAATTGAATTTTGTGACACAGAATTGAATTTTGTGGCACAAAAGTGAATTTTGTGACACATAATTGAATTTTGTTACACAGAATTGAATTCTGTGGCACAGGCACAAAAGTGAATTTTGTGACACAGAATTGAGTTTTGTGGCACAAAAATGAATTTTGTTCACAAAATTGAGCCATGTCCCACTTGGCGCCCCGTAGAATTGACAGAATTGAATTTTGTGACACAGAATTGAATTGTGTGACACAGAATTGAATTTTGTTACACAAAAGTGAATTTTGTGGCACAAAAGTGAATTTTGTGACACAGAATTGAATTTTGGCGCCCCGTAATAATGGTGAATGAATGTTTATTTTGCCGGAACATGTCCCAGATGATGTCTCTGATATAAAGAACATTTTGTGCCTACTGAGTGGGCATGAACGTTTAAAATAGGCTAACATAAGATATGCTTCTGACGTACATTTCTAACCAAATAATGGCGCCCTCCGTAACGATTTTACAAACGCGCTTATCTCGAAGAGAGTTCGTATTCATAACTGTCTTGACTATTGTGAGGATCTGGTGGACGCGACTTGCCGCGAAATGTGCACGTTATTTTAAAGCCTTAAAAGGCGGGAAATATTGCAGCCTGCTATTTTATTACATTGGTTTTAATTATCTTAAAACATGCTTTGGCAGTACATGAGAATTCTCATGAACTGCCAAAGCTGTTTTCATCAAAATGGCAGATTAAAGTAACAGACGACATTTATTTCAGCGTTAATATTAATTATTAATAGCCTTGTAGGCATAGGAAGGTTTTTAGAAAGTTAGGCAAATTCTCCGTAAATCGTGATGCAAACGGGCGAAATATGTTGAGACAATTTCTGTAAATTACATTGACAGACCGAATATTGCATAGGAACTGTGTATTGTATAGGAACTGTTGACATTAAAACATATTTTTTATACATTAATATTTACATAAAAAAATCACCATTTTGGCATCATCTACTGAAGTCATAAAACAAATTCGTTAGAACTGCTGGAATAGTGACACAATTATACACTTATTTAATTCCTATAAAGAACATTTTGTGCCTACTGAGTGGGCATGTCCCTTTAATGTTCGACGCCCTTTAAAGCAAAAATAACAAATTAAAGCAAAACTTTTGTCCAGTTATCGATCCAACACCATTCTGCAAAAAAACAACAACAAATCAAAAAAAATACTGTGCTGTCATCCATCTCCTTAACCCTTTCCCTGATAGAGACGACTTTTGACGCCTCTGCAGAAGATGTCTTTTGAAAACTTTGTGGGAAAAGGAGAAATTGCTTGTAAAAAGCAATTTCTCCTTTTCCCACAATGTTTTCTACTCTATCAGATAATTTAACCATCATTTGACCCAGCATTTGATTCTTTTATTCAGATGTTTTCGATTTGGATGAGTCGAAATATCGCAAAACAGGGAAAGGGTTAAAACCGAATGTAAATGCGTTACTGTAATTTCACAAAAAGGCGGGAAACGAATATTGTCGTCTGTTTGATCGCGTTTTAACCGGTTACATGGGGGGGGGGGATGCCACACCAGTCACTTGGCCTCTTCCAATAAAATAGGATTACGAATAATCGTAATACTCACATAAGGGGTATAGCCAGATTCAACTCTCACATACAAAATGCGAAAGACTTGTGTGAGGGCCAAGCCAGGTCTCCAGTCGGAATTCCGGAATTACACATCGCATACTCCCACCCACCCCCGTTATTAAATTTACCATTCACATGCCTCCGCTCAGCCGCTCAGATCATGTGATTATGTCGGTAACTCCACATGTATGAAGTATGTGAATGTCAAAGTAATACTGAAGGTATGGCATGGAGACATTCATACGAACATTTCTATGTAAATGACCACGGACAAACGGATGCACGTACGTACACATCAATATGCCCCTTCCGTCTCTATACGACTTTAAATGTGGCTGGAACGTAAACCCTTTTCTCTTTTCAACATGCCCCTCCCGTCTCTATATGACTAGCTGTTGCTGGGACGTTAAACCCTTTCCCTTTCCAACATGCCCCCTCCCGTCTCTATACGACTTTAGCTGTTGCTGGGACGTTAAACCCTTTCTCTTTTCAACATACCCCTCCCGTCTCTATATGACTTTAGCTGTTGCTGGGACGTTAAACCCTTTCTCTTTCCAACATGCCCCCTCCCGTCTCTATATGACTTTAGCCGTTTCTGGGACGTTAAACCCTTTCCCTTTCCAACATGCCCCCTCCCGTCTCTATATGACTTTAGCTGTTGCTGGGACGTTAAACCCTTTCTCTTTTCTTTTCAACATGCCCCTCCCGTCTCTATATGACTAGCTGTTGCTGGGACATTAAACCCTTTCCCTTTCCAACATGCCCCCTCCCGTCTCTATGACTTTAGCTGTTGCTGGGACGTTAAACCCTTTCTCTTTTCAACATGCCCCTCCCGTCTCTATATGACTAGCCGTTGCTGGGACATTAAACCCTTTCCCTTTCCAACATGCCCCCTCCCGTCTCTATGACTTTAGCTGTTGCTGGGACGTTAAACCCTTTCTCTTTTCAACATACCCCTCCTGTCTCTATATGACTTTAGCTGTTGCTGGACGTTAAACCCTTTCTCTTTCAAACATCCCCACCCCTCCCGTCTCTATGACTTTAGCTGTTGCTGGGACGTTAAACCCTTTCTCTTTTCAACATACCCCTCCCGTCTCTATATGACTAGCTGTTGCTGGGACGTTAAACACTTTCTCTTTTCAACATGCCCCCTCCCGTCTCTATATGACTATCTGTTGCTGGGACGTTAAACCCTTTCTCTTTTCAACATACCCCTCCCGTCTCTATACGACTGTAGCTGTTGCTGGGACGTTAAACACTTTCTCTTTTCAACATACCCCTCCCGTCTCTATATGACTAGCTGTTGCTGGGACGTTAAACCCTTTCTCTTTTCAACATACCCCTCCCGTCTCTATATGACTAGCCGTTGCTGGGACATTAAACCCTTTCCCTTTCCAACATGCCCCCTCCCGTCTCTATGACTTTAGCTGTTGCTGGGACGTTAAACCCTTTCTCTTTTCAACATACCCCTCCTGTCTCTATATGACTTTAGCTGTTGCTGGGACGTTAAACCCTTTCTCTTTTCAACATACCCCTCCCGTCTCTATGACTTTAGCTGTTGCTGGGACGTTAAACCCTTTCTCTTTTCAACATACCCCTCCCGTCTCTATATGACTAGCTGTTGCTGGGACGTTAAACACTTTCTCTTTTCAACATGCCCCCTCCCGTCTCTATATGACTATCTGTTGCTGGGACGTTAAACCCTTTCTCTTTTCAACATACCCCTCCCGTCTCTATACGACTGTAGCTGTTGCTGGGACGTTAAACACTTTCTCTTTTCAACATACCCCTCCCGTCTCTATATGACTAGCTGTTGCTGGGACGTTAAACCCTTTCTCTTTTCAACATACCCCTCCCGTCTCTATATGACTGTAGCTGTTGCTGGGACGTTAAACCCTTTCCCTTTTTAATACAGCCCCCTAATCCTGGCTACCACCACCTTATAGATGGGACTGGGAAGTCATAAGAAGGACAACATATTTGGTTCCCTCACAACTCTGAAGCATTTATTCAAGAATACATTTATACACTTCCATCCATATACTTTAAAATACATTGTACATGTCATATGGACCACCAGCTGAGAATATAACATTTTTTTTTACCATAACACTTTTTTTTTCCCAGTGACTCGTATGCACAAATGATATCAGAATAATTTGTTTTGTTTGTTTGTTGGGGTTTAACGGTTTAGCGGCCTATCAACAGCTAATGTAATTTAAGACCGGGTCAATGGGTTGAGTACTAAATCCCATATATTACCTGTACAAATAAATGTACATGTTTAAGTACATGTACAAATGGTGGGAAAATCCCAAAATCTGAACTCAATATTTACAATAAAAAATGCCAGGTCCTCGCCACAACAGAATCACTTGGCCCCCTCCCAAAAGCAGTAGGATCAGTAATGATCTTACTACTTTTGTAATGGGCAATAACCCAATTCAACTCCCAGGTAACAAAAGAGCCAAAGATATAAACGTACCCGAGGGCCAAACCAGGCAAATCGTGATTCATATAAGGAGGAATCCCTACCGTTAATTTATGCCGTCACGTTTGCCCGACCAACCACCCACTATATCTGTAGCCTATTTCATCAAATTTGCAAAGTATACTTATCTAGCAAAGTATACTTTGAGGGAGTAATCATTGATTTTTCCGAAATGCATTATTTCATACAGAACTAACGATTGCATATATTTGATGATTAAAACTATGCATAATTATTATACTGAATTTATTACATTATCACAGCCAAAATCAAAATTGGCTGTGATAATGTAATAATTTCAGTATAATAAAAATTAATAAATTTATATCCTAAAATTGAAAATTTCTCCCTCAAAGTATACTTAGCTAGGAAAGTATACTTTGCAATGTTGGTGAAATACAATACAAATCTACGATTAAATTGTGTGTTTTACTAATCTATCTTATCACTTTCTGCACATATCTGACCCAGTGCCTAAAATAATTTATGATGTAACAAATATCTACACTGGCTTAAAACACAGGCATTTGGCGTGTTTTCGGTTTTCATCGGTATAACTCCATCAGTCTCCGCGAAAGTCATCGGTCCGTCGGACATGTCCGTTAAAATTGCCGCCGGTCCGACAGTAAACCGGAAGTCGCTGGACCGAATGTCCGACTACTGTTTACTTTTTTTTTTATTCTAACCTTCAATGAAATCACCTTCTTTTGGTATGCGCTTCTGGTAAAAGCTAGCTTTTCTTATATGACTGATATACTTAAACTAAAAAGCTCTTAAATATCACACAAAATCCATTTTATTTTTTATTGAATGTCCTGTAAAATTGTGGCATTTTCACGGTGACTGCTCTATATAATATATAGTATATGACAAGACTTCTAACTTTTGTCCGATACGACCTTGTATCACAACAGATTCCGTGATTTTAGTAACGCTAATGCGACTATTTTGGCGGAAAGTGCACATGTTCATTTGAGAATTATTGTTATGTTGCTAAAATAACATAGTTCGGACATATTTATTACAACTCCTTTTCCTAGGTCGGACACAACCTTGTATCATAACAAATGAAACAATGTGTTTAAGGCTCTAACATCAATATTTTAGTAGCAAGTTCATATGATCATTTGAGAATTATCAATATCCTGTAGAAATACATAGAATATTTCAATTTTAAACATGTTTTTTTTGTTATGATACGAGGTCGTGTCCGACCAAAGTTAGAAGCCTTGTTCATATAGTAGAGTTATACCCATGAAAGGTGAAACATGCCTAATGCCAGTGGCTTAAAAGGCACTTTTTGTTTGTCAGCCGGGGACCCGTATGTGACCCAAAATGGCCCATCAGTAAATGTGGCTGTGACTTGAGAAATGGGGCTTATGGGATTTGTGACCAGTGTAGCTCCTGATCATGTAGCACACTTCTGTAACCCGACGCCGACCTGTACTATTTATTAGAAGCATGACCGGTGTTTCATTGATGGAATGGCGAACAATGCAGATCCTGATCAGACTGTGCGGATGCGCAGGCTGATCTGGATCTACACTGATCGTATGACCCAGAAGCCGCAGTTCTCCAGTCACAGCCACAAATGTGTGGCGAATGGAGACAAATACACAGAAACTCATTAGTAGTGAATGTTTGCTTGTTTGTTTGTTAGGGTTTAACGGCCTATCAACAGTTAAGGTCATTTAAGGCCGGGTCAATGGGTTTAGTATTAAATCCCATATATTACCTGTACAAGTACATGTACAAATGGAGCGAAAATCCCAAAATCAGAACTGAATATTTACAATGAAAAATTATATATTCAGCCCTGGAATCAGAATAATCCTGATCTGATGCCAGGTCCTCGCCACACCAGAATCACTTGCCCCACCCCCACCCCAAAACAAAAGCAATAGGATCAGTAATAATCTTACCACTTTTATAATGGGCAATAACCCAATTCAACTCCCAGGTAACAAAAGAGCCAAAGATAAAAACGTACCCGAGGGCCAAACCAGGAAAATCGCGTTTCCTATAAGGAGGAACCCCTACCGTTAATAGTGAAACCGGGCAATACTGGTCCAATCCAGTTGCTGGTAATACCATCAGTATTTCGATACTGGCATCTGTATATGCCTGCTGTGCATTGAATTATTCGCTGTGTAGTAACCAAACATTCACAACATTTCACAATGGGCCATTTTGGATAAATGGATGATTATACTTATTACATATGTACATACATGCAGGCACTGTGGGCAACATAATTCACACAAATGTAACCCTTTCATCTGGAATGGATTTTGATTTCCGACCAATTCAATTGTCACAAAATGATTTTCAGACTCGTACATTTATGAAAAGGGTGCGTTAAAATATGAAAATTTCTTGCAAAAAGTGCAGATCCTGATGAGACGGCTCATCTGGATCTACACTGTTTGCAAACGCCCCTATAGAGGTCTGTAGTGTTGAAAGGGTTAATCACTTAACAGTGACCATACATACATCATACTAAATCATCCAGGCAAGTGCTCCCCTAGCCCTCCACTGTAAAGATAGTAAGGCCTGAAACATATTGTGCTGCGAGTCCACTGTAAACATGGTAAGGCCTGAAACGTATTGTGGTGCGGGTCACACAATTGTATAGAAATTCAGGGCTCCAGATCAGTTTTGTATCTAAAGAGCATTATACCCCCAGATTTCAAATTCAATGAATTATGTATGTTCTTTCTTTGAAATCACAAAACTGTTTACACATCAACAGACAGCAATTATTGATTTGCTTCGAAATGAAAACAAGTCTTGGCATTTCATTAGAATTGTCTCCTTGGTGACAATTCTAATGAAATACCAAGATGCGTTTTCAAGGAAAATAAGACAAGAGGGCCATGATGGCCCTAATTCGCTCACCTGACTCCATGAACACCAGAGGAGAATGTGACATTGAGTTCATGTGTTTTAAAAAAATTGTGCTATTTTTAGATGGCGGTCATCTTGGATTAAGCGATGACTCTCATTTTACCAAATCTGAAAATGCTTCACCCAAGGATCTTAACTTCCTATGAAGTTTTGCCAGCATCGGCCATGTGGTTCCTGAGAAAAAGACGTTCAAAATCTTGAATAAATGGACCTTTTGGAGGCCATCATGGATGACATAATCATCCGATTCCGACAAATATTGCACCAGAGCAATCGCCTCATCGATACCTTCAATTTTATATATGACATGAGTATATTCGGTCAAAAATAAAATTTGACCCCAATTTGACCCCACGGGACACGCCCATTTTTGACCCCGGGGTCACCATTTTCACAACTTTGAAAGAGCATTGTAAATCGATCATTCCTACCAAGTTTAGTCAAAATCCAGCCAGCGGTTCATGAGAAGAAGATTTTTTAAGAATTTATGCTATTTTTAGACGGCGGCCATCTTGGATTAGCGATGACCTTCATTTTAACAAATCTGAAAAGGCTTCACCCATGGACCATCACAATTTTGTGTTTGGCTACCATGGGCCAAGCGGTTCATGTGAAGAAGAATTTTGAAATCTCTAATAAAAGAACGACCTTTTGACATTTCGGCGGCCATCTTGGATGACATAACAATCCGATTTCGACAAAAAATGTACCAGTGTGATCGCCTCATTGATACCTTCGATTTGATATATAACATGACCATATTCGGTCAAAAATAAAAATAAAATTTGACCCCACGGGCCACGCCCATTTTTGACTCCGGGGTCACCATTTTAACAACTTTGAAAGAGCATTGTACATCGATCATTCCTACCAAGTTTCGTCGAAATCCGGCTAGCGGTTCATGAGAAGAAGATTTTTTTTTTTTAAGAATTTATGCTATTTTTAGACGGCGGCCATCTTGGATTAGCGATGACATCTATTTTAACAAATCTGAAAAGGCTTCACCCATGGACCATCACTTTTAAGTTTGGCTACCATGGGCCAAGCGGTTCATGTGAAGAAGAATTTTGAAATCTCTAATAAAAGAACGACCTTTTGACCTTTCGGCGGCCATCTTGGATGACATAACCATCCGAATTCGACAAAAAATGCACCAGAGTGATCGCCTCGTTGATAACTTCAATTTGATATATGAAATTACCATATTCGGTCAAAAATAAAATGTGACCCCAATTTGACCCCACGGGCCACCCCCATTTTTGACCCCGGGGTCACCATTTTAACAACTTTGAAAGAGCATTGTACATCGATCATTCCTACCAAGTTTCGTCGAAATCCGGCTAGCGGTTCATGAGAAGAAGATTTTTTAAGAATTTATGCTATTTTTAGACGGCGGCCATCTTGGATTAGCGATGACCTCCATTTTAACAAATTCGAAAAGGCTTCACCCATGGACCATAACTTTTAAGTTTTGCTACCATGGGCCAAGCGGTTCATGTGAAGAAGAATTTTGAAATCTCTAATAAAAGAACGACCTTTTGACCTTTCGGCGGCCATCTTGGATGACATAACCATCCGATTTCGACAATAAATGCACCAGAGTGATCGCCTCATTGATACCTTCAATTTGATATATGACATGACCATATTCGGTCAAAAATAAAATTTGACCCCCAATTTGACCCGACGGGCCACGCCCATTTTTGACCACGGGGTCACCATTTTAACAACTTTGAAAGAGCATTGTACATTGATCATTCCTACCACGTTTTGTTGAAATCCGGTTGGCGGTTCTTGAGAAGAAGATTTTTGAAGAATTTGTGCTATTTTTAGACGGCGGCCATCTTGGATTACGTAATGACGTCATTTTAACAATTTTGTAATCCCCCTACCTAAGGACCATGACCATGAAGTTTGGTGACTATAGGCCCAATGGTTACCGAGGAGAAGACGTTTGAAAATGTTCACGGACGACGACGGACGACGACGGACACATTGCGGTAACAATAGCTCACATGAGCTTCGCTCAGGTGAGTTAAAAAATATGCTACATTTGTGGTCTGTTTATTGTTTTCTGCAGCATGATAAAGGTACCACAAAATTGTTATTGCTTTTTGATACTAGCTATTTCTGATTTAAATTGGGGTTTTGGCAATTTTAATTGGGCATTTAAGCAAATACACAGCTTATCTGGAGCTCTGCTGTCTTATCACTTTGTGCACATATCTGATCCAGTGCCTAAATAATTTATGATGTAACAAATATCTACACTGGCTTAAAACACAGGCATTCGGTGTGTTTCGGCTTTCATCGGTATAACTATATCAGTCTCCGCGAAAGTCGTCGGTCTGTCGGACATGTCCGTTAAAATTGGCGCCGGTCCGACGGTCCGACGGTAAAGTCACAGGACCGAATGTCCGACCATAAAATTGTTTTGTTTTTTTTTTTACTTTTTTCATTCTAACCTTCAATGAAATTGTCACGGTACGCAACTCACTATGGGGAGAATGTGTATTTGTGTCCGGCTAGCTCAGTCAGCTAGAGCGATGGTACGGTAAACCAGAGGTCCCGGGTTCGTGCCCCAGGCCGGAGCACATTTTTCTCGCCCTGTCACAAAATCACATTCCTTTGGTATGGGCTTCTGGTGCTTTTCTTATATGACATAATTATATACTTAAACTAAAAAACTCTTGGCATTTTCGCGGAGACTGCTCTATATAATATATATTATATGACAAGGCTTCTAACTTTTGTCCGATACGCAGATTCCGTGATTTTATTAACGCTAATGTGACTATTTTGGCGGAAAGTGGACATGTTCATTTGAGAATTATTGTTATCTTGCTAAAATAACATAGTTCGAACATATTTATTACAACTCCTTTTCCTAGGTCGGACACAACCTCGTATCATAACAAATGAAATAATGTGTTTACAGCTCTAACGTCAATATTGTAGTGGCAAGTTCATATGATCATTTGAGAATTATCAATATCCTGCAGAAATACATAGAATATTTCAATTTTAAACATGTTTTCTTTTTGTTATGATACGAGGTCGTGTCCGACCAAAGTTAGAAGCCTTGTTCATATAGTAGTTATACCCATGAAAGGCGAAACATGCCCAATGCCTGTGGCTTAAAAGGCACTTTTTGTTTGTCAGCCGGGGCCCCGTATGTCACCCAAAATAGCCCATCAGTAAATGTGGCTGTGACTGGAGAAATGGGGCTTATGGGATTTGTGACCAGTGTAGCTCCTGATCAATTAGCACACTCCTGTAAACCGACGCCGACCTGTACTATTTATTAGAAGCATGATCGGTGTTTCATTGATGGAATGCGAACAGTGCAGATCCTGATCAGACAGCGCGGATGCGCAGGCTGATCCGGATCTACACTGATCGTATGACCCAGTTCTTCAGTCACAGCCACAAATGTGTGGCGAATGGAGACAAATACACAGAAACTCATTAGTAGTGAATGTTTGCTTGTTTGTTTGTTAGGGTTTAACGGCCTATCAACAGTTAAGGTCATTTAAGGCCGGGTCAATGGGTTTAGTACTAAATCCCATATATTACCTGTACAAGTACATGTACATGTTTAAGCACATGTACAAATGGAGGAAAAATCCCAAAATCAGAACTGAATATTTACAATGAAAAATTATATATTCAGCCCTGAAATCAGAATAATCCTGATCTGATGCCAGGTCCTCGCCACACCAATCACTTGCCCCCTCACCCCCAAAAGCAATAGGATCAGTAATAATCTTACCACTTTTATAATGGGCAATAACCCAATTCAACTCCCAGGTAACAAAAGAGCCAATGATAAAAACGTACCCCGAGGGCCAAACCAGGAAAATCGCGATACCTATAAGGAGGAACCCCTACCGTTAATAGTGAAACCGGGCAATACTGGTCCAATCTGGAGAGGATCCACTGACTGCCAGTTGCTGGTAATACCATCAGTATTTCGATACTGGCATCTGTATATGCCTGCTGTGCATTGAATTATTCGCGGTGTAGTAACCAAACATTCACAACATTTCACAATGGGCCATTTTGGATGAATGGATGATTATACTTATTACATATGTACATACATGCAGGCACTGTGGGTAACATAATTCACACAAATGTAACCCTTTCAACTGGAATGGATTTTGATATGTTAATTTTCCGACCAATCCAATCGTCACAAAATGATTTTCAGACAAGTACATTTATGAAAAGGGTGCGTTTCTTTTCTTAAAAATATGAAAATGACTTGCAAAAAGTGCAGATCCCGATGAGACGGCTCATGACGAGCCGGCTCATCTGGATCTACACTGTTTGCAAACGCCCCTATAGAGGTCTGTAGTGTTGAAAGGGTTAATCACTTAACAGTCCCCATACATACATCATACTAAATCATCCAGGCAAGTGCTCCCCTAGCCCTCCACTGTAAACTGTAAAGATAGTAAGGCCTGAAACGTATTGTGCTGCGAGTCACGCAATCGTATAGAAATTCAGGGCTCCAGATCAGTTTTGTAGCTAAAGAGCATTATATCCCCAGATTTCAAGCTCAATGCGTATTTTACTTTTACAAATGTATTATTTATGTTCTTTCTTATTTAATAGGGAACAAATGATAAAAAAAATAAAAAAAGAAATTCACTTATTTGAGCTGCAAAAAGCAAGTACATAAATATGCCAATAAGCAACTTATCTGGAGCTCTGGAAATTGCAGATTTATTTTTGTATTTCCGCTTTTTTTCGGTCTAGGTTGATTAATGATCGATTGATAATTGGTGTTTAACTGCCTATAATCAATCATTCATTTTCAGTCTAGGGGACACCCAGAGTTGGAGGGATTTTTTCTATACAGCCAGTGTACCAAATACTGTCAACCCTTACAATGCTGAATTCAATTTGTCGTCTGCTGTTTATTTCTTAGTTTCAGTTTTTTCTCAACATGGGGACGATTCTTATGTGTTGCAAAATCAGGTTTTTACGAGAAAAATAACAAGGGCATCGTTATCACTAAAAAAACAACATTTTGCCTTACAAACAAGGTGAACACAAGTCCTCAGTGACCTTGACCTTGGGCAGTCAGACGTGGGTCGTATACAAAACCATGCAACCCTAGACACACATTGTGGCCAAATATTATAAAAACCGGTGAAGTGGTTTACGAGTTATTGAAAAGTGAAAGGTGTTACTAACGTACGCTTGTAGGTATGCTTGTACGTATGCTTGTTTGTTGGCGTTTAACGGCCTATCGACTGCTAAGGTTATTTAAGGCCAGGCCAACGGGTTTGATCCTGTATTCAACCTGCTGCATTGGAGGGAAATTTCCAAAAACACAACGAAATATTTACATAGAAAAAAATATATTCAGCCCTAAAATTAGAATAACCCGACATGGTGCCAGGTCCTACCACACCAAAGCCACTTGGCCCCTTCCCCGTGAAGTAATAGAATTACAAATAATCATATTACTTATATAAGGGGTATAACCAGATTCAACTCTCACATACAAGAAAGCCAAAGACGTATACGAGGGCCAAACCATGTCTCTGGTCGGGATATCGTTAAGGATGTATCCCCTCTAGGCTATCATGTCTCTGGTCGGGATATCGTTAAGGATATCAGCGAGGGGATAACAACAATCAGCAGACGACAATATAAGGTTCGAGCCGTGGATAAACGTTTGCCGTGGCACGAGGGAACTGTTTGAACCCCAAGGCCGTAGGCCACGGGTTCAAACAGTCCCGAGTGCCACGGCAAACGTTTACCCACAACTGGACATGGTCGAACGTACGTTATTGTTACATTTCCGTCGGAATTATATATAGAATCTTTCCTATCAGTGGGCCAAACAAAGTCGGATCAGCCCACACAGGATATCCAGGTTTGCCATGTGTTTCCAGTCATGGCAGTCAATCTAAGCATATTCGCTACTGACATCCATGGGTTCATGGTCGAGGTCCTGGAAGTCACCTGGGGTCGCCGCTGGACTGGCCAAGACGTGGTGTACCTGGTACCGTGGTAACTGTTCTTCTTCATATTGGTCTGTGAGCATGCCAGCGATTGCAGAGTTAGTTCCTTGATCGGTGTTGGTGGGCATATCCTGTTGCTGGCCTCGATCGGTGTTGGTGGGTTACTGTACACTGTTGGAACCAATGAAACATATAATTTCAATTTGTTGTAACCTGGATATTTGTATCAGGTCAATGCCTGATACAGCAATATGTTATCCAGACCTGTTTACCCCAAGCAATGCCGTCAGTAGTCAAAAAGCAATCTGTCAGTAGTTTTCAATGACTGTCAGTAGTTTTGGATGAGCATGCAAAATGAAAGCACTGAAGGTAATCTATGTTTAAAAAGTTTTAATCATGTTTTAATCATGTTTTAATCATGTTTAATTGTTAAAGGTACATGCCCACTCAATAGGCACAAACTGTTCTTTATAGGAATTAAATAAATGTTCAATTGTGTCACTATTTCACCAGTTCTAAACATTACGAGTGGCCGCTATACAGATATAATCATTTAGTAATATTTATTTTACTGATAGTGACGCGCGTTGGTATCAGGCTATTTTCATATGCAAATGAGGCATGGTATTTTTTAATTATTTATACCAATTAAATGCGTCACATGAAAAAATTATATTTTCGACAGATTATAAAGTATGATAATTGCACATCGAAAAATAAATACAGAGTATAAACAGTCGAAAAGGAGGGAGATAATCTACTCATAATTACCAATACTCAAATGGCAAAGGAAGCAGAAGATTTATAGATGTGGTAGCAACCACGGAATGTCAAGCTGTGATTGAAACAGCCGGCCGCCGAAAATTGTGCGTAAGGTCCGCAGCAAAAACAAACAAAATAAAATAGCCAATCAAAAGGACTTATAACCCATAACAATACAACAAAGTTAAACCAACCAAAATGTTGGTGCTAACAATTGAAATGTGTTTAATAACAAGAATTCCGTGGAATCAAATGTCTCGCCTTGTCCCGCCGCCTTGACCTCGAGCCTGGGCCAGAAAGCAATTTTCACTGGCCCGAACATATTATACAACTAGAAATGGACGCTTGTCGACAAGCGCATGTGTATCCCCCTCCCCAGATACACAAGTAGTTTGAAAAAAGGGTGTTCGAGTTATGCTCCGGAGACAAAATCAGTGACGGAAAAACAAAGGGAGATAACTAAAGAATTAGTGATGCAAGAGTTGTCATTCTTGCGGGACACACCTTTAGGGTCGTGGTCTATGCATGTGTGAAGTTTCATGAAAATATTCCAAAGGGTGTTCGAGTTATGCTCCAGACACGAAATCAGTGCACGAAACAACAAAGGGAGATAACTAAGAAATTAACGACGCAAGAGTTGTCATTCTTACGTGCGACACACCTTTGGGTCGTCTTCTATGCATGTGTGAAGTTTAATAAACTAGAAAATGTGTTCATAGAACACGGATGTCCCACATATCGCTTTGATAATAAATGAGGCCAAATTGCAAGTCAAAATTTTCTTTTACCTGAGCGTTAAAGTTTTTGAAGCACCAAGTATGTGACCTTAGAGGACCATTAGAGCAATGCGTATATGAAATATGAAGCTGATCCGTGAAAGAAAACAGAAATTATAAGATATTTACCTGAGCGTTAAAGTTTTTGAAGCACCAAGTATGTAACCGTGACCCTGGGCTTGGCGGGGGCAGGACAAACGTGGATTTGGCACAGGGCGGTAGAGGACCATTAGAGCAATGCATATATGAAATATGAAGCTGATCCGTGAAATAAAACAGAAATTATAAGATATTTACCTGAGCGTTAAAGTTTTTGAAGCACTAAGTATATGATGTTAACCCTGGGAGGCTTGGTGGCGGGGGTAGGGGCGGGACGAACGTGGATTTGGCACAGGGCGGTAGAGGACCATTAGAGCAACGCATATATGAAATATGAAGTTGATCCGTGAATGGAAAGAAAAATTATAAGATATTTACCGGAGCATTAAAGTTTTTGAAGCACCAAGTATGTGACCTTGACCCTGGGATTGGCGGGGGCAGGACGAACGTGGATTTGGCACAGGGCGGTAGAGGACCACCCCCCATTAGAGCAATGCGTATATGAAATATGAAGATGATCCATGAAAGAAAACAGAAATTATAAGATATTTACCCGAGCGTTAAAGTTTTTGAAGCACTAAGTATGTGACCTTGACCCTGGGCTTGGCGGGGGCAGGACGAACGTGGTGGATTTGGCACAGGGCGGTAGACGACCATTAGAGCAACGCGTATATGAAATATGAAGTTTGATCCGTGAATGGAAATAAAAATTATAAGATATTTACCTGAGCGTTAAAGTTTTTGAAGACACCAAGTATGTGACCTTGACCCTGGGATTGGTGGGGCAGGACGAACGTGGATTTGGCACAGGGCGGTAGAGGACCATTAGAGCAATGCGTATATGAAAATATGAAGATGATCCATGATCATGAAAGAAAACAGAAAGTATAAGATATTTACCCAAGAGTTAATGTTTTTGAGCACTAAGTATGTGACCTTGACCCTGGGCTTGACGGGGGCAGAACGAACGTGGATTTGGCACAGGGCGGTAGAGGACCATTAGAGCAATGCGTATATGCGTGTTCGAGTTATGCTTTGGATACAAAAGTCAGAGCACGAAACAAACAAAGGGAGATAAGTAAACAAGAATTCCGCGGAATATCAGATGCCTCGCCTTGTCCCGCCTTGACCTCGAGCCTGGGCCCGAAAGAAAGCAATTTTCACTGGCTCCGAACATATTATACAATTATTGACTAGTGAACCATAGAATATCAGATTATATTCTATGGCTCACTAGTCAATAATTGTTTTATTATATGATAATAGTCTGTATATAGCACTTATGACCTTATGCTACTAGACAAAAATTGAAAAAAGAATTTGAAAAAAAAATGAAAAAAAAAAATGGAAAAAAAGTTTAAAAAATTAAAAATAATAATGCTTGCTACTGGAGCCCAGATTTTTTTTTAATAGTCCTATATTTATCTACATATATCTGCACAGGTCCACATAATGCCACAATATTTTCAACACAGTTTACGGAAATGTAATATAATCATTTACCTGTATAAATTACCTGTAAGTGGTCAGTGGTCAGTTGCACATGCTAGCACATGTACAGGTGAATAGTCTGTATATAGCACTTACGACCTTCTGCTACTGGACAAAAATTGAAAAATAATTTGAATGAAAAAAAAAAAAATGGAAAAAAAAATAAAAAAAAAGTTTAAAAAATAATAATGCTTGCTACTGGAGCCCAGATTTTTGTTCCAGTCAAATTAAAAAATAATTTGAAGAAAAAAAATGAAAAAAAATAATGAAAAATAAAAATAAAAAAAAATGACAAAAAAAAGTTTAAAAATAATAATGCTTGCTATTGGAGACCAGATTTTTTTTTAATAGTCCTATATTTACCTACATATATCTGCAGAGGTCCACATAATGCCACAATATTTTCAACACAGTACCCAATGTAGTGATTTACCTGTATAAATTACCTGGTCAAGCAGTGGTCAAGCAGTGGTCAAGCAGTGGACATCTGCACATGCTAGCCCATGCTTAGCACATGGTTCTCCCAGTTTCTATTGTTCTCTCTACAGGTAAGGTGTACAGAGCACACGAGAAAAGGTATACAGAGCAGACGAGAAAACAGGTCTTCATGCATTATTGTCCAGTTTGTAGAGTGCGCAAAACAAAAAAGGGAGATAACTGATATTCTACGCAGAGTGTCATTCTTGTGCGCGACACACCTCGGGTCGTGGTCTATTTACTAGCAAGCATGTGTGAAGTTTCATGAAAATATTCCAAAGGGTGGTCGAGTTATGCTCCGGACAGGAAATCAGTGAGCGAAAACAAAAAAGGGAGATAACTCAAAAATTAGCTATGCAAGAGTTGTCATTCTTGTGCACGACACACCTTCGGTTCGTGGTCTAATTGAATATGTTAAGTTTCATAAAATATTCCAAAGGGTGGTCGAGTTATGGTCAATCAGTGCGCGAAACAAAAAAGGGAGATAACTAAAAAATTAGCTATGCAAGAGTTGTCATTCTTGTGCGCGACATCACCTTCGGGTCGTGGTTCTATGCATGTGTGAAGTTTCATGAAAATATTCGAAAGGGTGGTGGGAGTTTATGTTATGCTCCGGACACGAAAATTCAGTGCGAGAAACAAAAAAGGGAGATAACTCAAAAATTAGCTATGCAAGAGTTGTCATTCTTGTGCGCGACACACCTTCGGGTCGTGGTCTATGCATGTGTGAAGTTTCATGAAAATATTCCAAAGGGTGTTCGAGTTATGCTCCGGACAAGAAGTGTCTGCGGCGGACGCGGACGCGGCGCGCTTTCAAATCCATAGTATCCCCCGACGGTAGTCTGGGGGATACAATTATTGACTAGAGAGCCATAGAATATCAGATTATATTCTATGGCTCACTAGTCAATAATTGTTTTAGTATATGATAATAGTCGGTATATAGCACTTACGACCTTATGTTACTAGACAAAAATGGAAAAATAATTTGAGAAAAAAAACAAGAAAAGAGGCAAAGCCACGAAGGCCAGGTTTTTTCCAAGCATAGACACTTGGATAACATAATTATACCCACTTTTTGTAGACTAGATGGCCGTGGCCTGCATGTCGCGCCTTGGGGCGAGGCATGGACACTAAAAAAAGAGATATAGTAGATCAAAAAACTTTAACCGGACACACGGACGGACAGACGGACGGACGTATGCCAAAATGCCGACTATATCGCGCTTTCCGCAAGCGGGCGCGACAATGATGATAAACACCCATGTGAAGTATCAAGGTAATGTGTGAAGCAGTTGCAGAGATATAGTACACAAAAAAATCAAAGTAATTTGACATTGGGCACAGGGGCCGCACGGTTGGGGGGTAGAATGAAAATATGGATGATGATAAACACCCATGTAATGTCTCAAGGTAATGGACGAAGCAGTTGCAGAGATGTAGTATAACGAAAAACTTTAACCAAAAAACTTTAACCAGACGTACGTTAAAAAGTTAACGTTGAAAATGGCTAAGTCAATTACGTAGAAATAACAGGTGAAGGTAAAAAAAATGGTCACACGTTGGATAGTTGTATGTGGTGGGCACCCCTTGGTTATGAAGCTGTGAAAGTTTGGTGGTCCTAGGTAGTACAGTACCAAAGAAATGGACTTAAACACGAAAACTTAACATTGTAAAGTCGAAAAGTTAACATTGACTGCGCGGAAAAAATGGGTCCAGTTCAAAACAAGAAACGAGGCAAAGCCACGAAGGCCAGGTTTTTTCCAAGCATAGACACTTGGATAACATAATTATACCCACTTTATGTAGACTAGATGGCTGTGGCCTGCATGTCGCGCCTTGGGGCGAGGCATGGACACTAAAAAAATAGATATAGTAGATGGAAAAACTTTAACCAAAATACTTTAACCGGACACATGGACGTACGGACGGACGGACGGACGTACGCCAAAATGCCGACGATATCGCGCTTTCCGCAAGCGGGCGCGACAATGATAATAAACACCCATGTGAAGTATCAAGGTGAAGCAGTTGCAGAGATATAGTACACAAAAAAACTTTAACAAAAACATTCAAAGTAATTTGACCTTGACATTGGGCACAGGGGCCGCACGGTGTTGGGGGGTAGAATGAAAATATTGATGATGATAAACACCCATGTGAAGTTTCAAGGTAATGGGCGAAGCAGTTGCAGAGATATAGTATAACGAAAAAGTTTTAACAAAAAACTTTAAAAAAGCAGACGTACGCACGTTTAAAAAGTTAACGTTGAAAATGGCTAAGTCAATTACGTAGAAATAATAGGTGAAGGTAAAAAAATGGTCACATGTTGGATGGTTGTATGTGGTAGGCACCCCTTGGTTATGAAGCTGTGAAAGTTTGGTGGTCCTAGGTGGTACAGTACCAAAGAAATGGACTTAAACACGAAAAAAACTTAACATTGTAAACGCGAAAACTTAACATTGAAAATGGCTAAGTTGACTGTGCGGAAAAAATTGGTGAAGTTAAAAAAAAAAGTAACATGTTGGATAGTGATATGTGGTGGGCACCCCTTGATTATGAAGCTGTGAAAGTTTGGTGGTCCTAGGTGGTACAGTAACAAAGAAATGGACTCCAAACACGAAAACTTATACAAAATATAACAAATTTAAAAATTCACTTATTTGAGCTGCAAAAAGCAAACAGTTTGCTTTTTGCAGCTCAACTAAGTGAATTTTCAACTTTATGACAGTGTTTTCACTACCCAATTTGAAAATTAACGCATATTTTCAGATTGCTGTGCATATTTTGTACTCCCCAAAGCGTATTCAGCTAAAATAATTGCGTAAAATACGCCAATACGCACCTTATCTGGAGCGCTGCATGTATATGTAAATTTTATAAAAATATTTCAAAGGGTATTCCAGTTATGCTCCAGACAAGAAATCAGTACCCGAAAATACAAATGGTGATAACTCGAAAATTAATGAGGCAAAGAATTCTCATTCTTGCGGACAATGTTTGGTGTCAAATTCATAGCATCTATATATAGTTTAGTGTTATACAATTATCAGTTAAGTAAGATCGACTAAGTACTTCCCCTTCTGAATAATCCTAAACAGCCAACACTTGGCCAACCACCATCAATTTCGCGATGAGAATTGCTCTTGTTCAGAAGGTCCTCCCTTCCCGCGAAGATTCTATTCTCTATATATACTTCAGTACAATTATCAGTCAATTAAGATTGACTATGTACTTACCGTTGTTAATTATCTTCAGAGTAAGCTCTTGGTTGTATCACTTTCTTCTTCGGCAAATCGCCACGAGAATTTCTCTTGCTCACTACGATCATTGAAGACCCAGCTTGGAATGTTTCAGGCTCCGTTCCAACTGCAAAAACAGACTGAGCTGACTTATTTCAATCACAACAAGGGCATCGTTATCACTAAGCTAATCCCCTCACTGGCAGCCTTGATACTAAAAATAAATAAATAAAAAAAGTAACATTTTTGGCTTTAAAACAAACAAGGTGAATATTATATAAGTCCTCAGTGACCTTCACCTTGGGCGGTCGGACGTGGGTCGTATGCAAAACAAAGCACCATCCGTAGACACACATTGTCATATATTATCAAAATCGGGAAGCGGTTCATAAGTTATTGGAACATGGTGTTACCAATGTACGTACCCACACACATAGACTAACGCTACATCCCCTCTTGCCTATCGACTAGGGGATAAATACTGTATAAATAACAAATGTGATTCTGTGCAAAAGTGGTGAATTTTTCAGTTTGCAGATTGTTTCTCTCAATTATTATTAACCCTTTCATACCTAAATCACTGGAATGGATTGTGATATGTTAACTTTCCAACCAACCCAATTATCACAATATTATTTTCAGACTACTGTATTTATCTAAAAAATATGAAAATTACTTGCAAAAGGTGCAGATCCAGATGAGACAGCTCGTAGCGCGACGGCTCGTCAGGATCTACACTGTTTGAAAACAATAAAGGTCTCTTAGAACCAACCTGTTAGTCATAGTCATATTGTAGTGAAAGTGAATGAGTTTGACGTCCCAGCAACAGCTAAGGTCATATATAGACGGGTCATATTGTAGACTTGTGCACAGGTTACTATAGACTAGTCTAGGAGTCAGAAGAGGCAGATGATGCAACCTGTGTATTTCGTCCTAAAAATGTTCAATACACCATATGATGTGTATGCAATAGCCTTACCTATAGCCTTCAAAAGCTGAATATGCACATCCTTCCGCAGGTTAATTAAGTCCTTTTCCGTATCGGCGAAGTTAAGGCTGTCACCTCTCACTAAACACTCAGCAAACTGGAAGTGTTGACACATACATGGAAATGCATTTTCTTGTAAATGTGTTGAGCTGAGTCCAGTACCAGTAATTTACACATTGATGTGCGTGCAGATGGCAATATGACACCATGTTACTGTGTAGAGAGAGAATAACATATTTGTCATACTGTTGATTCCTTATATTTCTCCAGAATTAAGTTAGACGGTGGATTTTTTTTTTTCTTTTTCTTTTTTTTTTTATTATATTTTTTTTTTTTCACACACAAACATGTAAAAACAAGACATATTACTGGTAACATGCATGTGCATAATTACATTCCATTCCATATTTCTACATTACTAAGTACATTATAAATATATCTTACACATGTTATTACCTGTTTGTATATGTATATGTTTGAAAAACATTTATAAAGAAGAAACAAAAAAAATAGTAATCAATTAAAAATAGAGAGAAAAAAAACAAAAATTAAAAAAAATACACCCATAAAAAAAAGAAGAGTTTAATTATATAAGTACGATAAGTACGAGCAGAATGATCATATGTTTGCATTATAAATACACCCATAAAAAAAAGAAGAGTTTAATTATATAAGTACGATAAGTACGAGCAGAATGATCATATGTTTGCATTATTTTTGTGTTGGATTAAATATTTTAAGGGAAAGAATGCTAGAAGAAAAAAGGTTAGTCTAGCGGTAAACCGTTCCATTTTCTATTGTGTATTTCAGCTTTGTTTCCATTTACTGCTACCGTATTTGATGTTCAAGCTCTTTAGTTTTTTTTAAATAGTTCTTAAAGGCTGGGAAAGTCGGTTCAGTATTTCTTAATTTCCATCCATAAACTAGATTGGTCAGTAAGCGAGGCTTACGGAATACCCCCCGCGTGGGCCCAGGTACCCCTAAAATATGTACAAATTTCCAAGTGTGTGGGCTTGTGACCTTGACTCTGTTATAACCGATTTCTCTGATGTTAAGTTTTGTAAAGAGACTACCGTATAACCTCGAATTAACGCCCCGGAGGCGTTACATTTTACAAAAGGGGGGGGGGGGGGGGGGGGGGGGGGGGGGGGGGGGGGGGGTGGGGGGGGGGGGGGGGGGGGCGGTTTATTAGCCAGTAAAAAAAAAAAAAGAAAAAAAAGAAGAAAGAAAAGAAAAAAAAAAAATAGAAAATTACAAGGACCGTCAATTTCAAACACAAATAAGGATTTAAGGATTATTTGTGTTTGAAATTGGCGGTCATTGATAAAAAAGATTATTTGTTTTTTTTTATTGGAGGGGGGGGGGGGGGGGGGTAGGGGGGGGTTTATTAGCCAGTAAAAAAAAAGAAAAAAAAAAAAGAAAAAAAAAAAAAGAAAAAAAAAGAATTACCAAGGACCACCAATTTCAAACACAAATAAAGATTTAAAGACTATTTGTGTTTGAAATTGGCGGTCATTGGTAAAAAAAAAATATTTTTATTTGGGGGGGGGGGGGGGGGGGGGGGGGGGGGGGGGGCGTTTATTAGCCATTAAAAATAAAATAAAAAATAAATAAATAGTTTTTTACCAACGACCGCCAATTTTCAAACACAAATAAGGATTTAAGGATTATTTGTGTTTGAAATTGGCGGGGGGGGGGGGGGGGGGGGGCGTTTATTAGGAGGGGGGCGTTAATAAGCCAAGGTTATACAGTATGTATGTGACGTTGACCTCGAGATCAGCGGGGATTTGTCACAGCATATGAAATATTAAGTATTTTCCATGAAAGAAATAGAAGTTATAACATATTTCTCTCTGATGTTAAGTTTTGTAAAGAGACTAAGTATGTGACCTTGACCTTGGGATCAGCGGGGGTTGGACACTCGTAGATTTGTGACAGCATGATTAGTACAACCTTAGAGGAATGCACAAGTGAAATAATAACAATTTTCAATGAAGGAGGAAATAGAAGTTATACTTATTTCTCTGATGTTAAGTTTTGTAAGAGTATTTGACCTTGACATTGGGATCAGCGGGGGTTGGTTGGACGGTCATGGATTTTGCACAGCATGGTAGTAGAGCCTTACAGGAATGCATGTGTGAAATATTAAGCATTTTAGATGAAGGAAATAGAAGTTATAACAATATTTCTCTGATGTTAAGTTTTGTAAAGAGACTAAGTATTTGACCTTGACCTTGGGATCTGCGGGGGTTGGACGGTCGTGGATTTGGCACAGCATGGTAGTAGAGCCTTACAGGAATGCATGTGTGAAATATTAAGCATTTTAGATGAAGGAAATAGAAGTTATAACAATATTTCTCTGATGTTAAGTTTTGTAAAGAGACTAAGTATTTGACCTTGACCTTGGGATCTGCGGGGTTGGACGGTCGTGGATTTGGCACAGCATGGTAGTAGAGCCTTACAGGAATGCATGTGTGAAATATTAATTTGCATTTTTAGATGAAGGAAATAGAAGTTATAACAATATTTCTCTGATGTTAAGTTTTGTAAAGAGACTAAGTATTTGACCTTGACCTTGGGATCTGCGGGGGTTGGACGGTCGTGGATTTGGCACAGCATGGTAGTAGAGCCTTACAGGAATGCATGTGTGAAATATTAAGCATTTTAGATGAAGGAAATAGAATTTATAAGAATATTTCTCTGATGTTAAGTTTACGGACTAAGTAATTGACCTTGACCTTGGGATCTGCGGGGGTTGGACGGTCGTGGATTTGGCACAGCATGGTAGTAGAGCCTTACAGGAATGCATGTGTGAAATATCAAGCATTTTAGATGAAGGAAATAGAAGTTATAACAATATTTCTCTGATGTTAAGTTTATCCGGACGGACGGACGCACGGACGGACGGACGGACGGACAACCTGACTCCAGTATACCCCCCCTCAACTCGTTGCGGGGGGTATAATAAAGTACTTTCCTAGTATAATACACAAGTTCAAGAATATATTGTCTGTTTCATACTGCCCTAAACCTATTGATTGCCAATCCAATGTAAAATTTCTACCGTTATCATGTAAAAACGTGCTTAGCAGAGACGAAAATTGCTGACTTTTTTGGCATTCCCAAAATAAGTGCTTGTTTGTTTCTGGTGCCATACTGCATAAATCACATAAATTAGAATTTACAATTCTGCATTTATATAAATAATCGTTCATGGCAATAATTTTCATCAAGCATTTGTACTGGAAATTCCTAAGTTTTGAACATATAGTGCTTCTAAAATACTGTGTATTTACAATTTTCCAATTAATAGCTGTTTCTGAAAACTCTGCATTCCATTTAGTCCGAGCTTTGAAAACAACATTATTAATTTTACTGAGGAAAATTGTATATAACATTGTATTACATTGTTTGGAAGATTTCACTTCTCTTAAAAGGGGCGACTTAATAGTTTGGATGTTTATTGTCTCATTCTTTAGTCGTGCACGCCAAGCTTGTGGTATACTGGATATAAGTTAAAAATATTTTAGGTAATCATTATTACTAACATTATATAATTGTTTTATATTTGTAAAGTCATAAAAGGTTTTGGTATACGATAATCGTGTATATGTTCTATGTATTTTATTCCCCGTTCATTCCAATCTTTGTAATAAAATGTATTGCCATTACTTTTTATTTCTTTTTTAATTTAGAATTGTTCCACATGATTTGCTTCGAAATGTTCTCTGGATTTTCAGAATAATTAAGTTTGGCCCATGCTTCAAGCATAATTGATAAAAAAAACATTTTTTATTAATATTTTTGCATCAAATTTGTGGAAGTTTCCTTCAAATATATTTGTACCACCAAATTTATGTAAATAATTAGTATACACTATTTTCCATTGCCCATCGTTTGTATCATTTGTAAGACGTTTAACCCAACTTGCTTTTAAAGAATTTATGAAACAAACTAGAACGATCACTTTCAGCCCGCTATTTTCATAATTTTACACAATGACTTTTCTGCTGATTTTATCTGGTTTGGAATCCCATAGAAAGTCAAACATCATGTGTGTAATTTGTTTTATAACATCATCTCCAGGAGTATCTAACACTGTCAATGGAAATATTAGTTTTGGAAATGCGAAGCTTTTGAGAACAGTTATTTTACCCATAGTTGTCAGTTTTCTACGTTTCCATCTGTCTAAACATTGTTTAAATTCATTTACTTTCATAGACAGTGGATTTGATTGATTTTATGTATTGGTGTTTAACGGCCTATCAACAGCATGGGTCATTTAAGGCCGGGTCAACGGGTTCTACCCCGCGTTATAACTTGCTGCAAAGAGGGGAGAATCTCAAAATCAGAACAGAATATTTACATAAAAAAATAAATATTAAGCCCTGAAATTAGAATAAGCTGGTGCCAGGTCCATACTACATATACAGTGGAACCCCCGTGAACAGTCACCTCCCTACAACACCCTCTTTGTAACAGCTGATATTTTTGCCTCTGTTTAACCTCCCATCTTTGTGGCCAGTGTAGAGGTTGCACTGTATTGAGACATGTACTGCCAAAGAACGTTACCAATACAACATTTGAGCCATGTTGACACACAATATGAGCTCATACTGCCTGTCAAGCTGACCAAACAAAACAAGAATTTTATTTGCGGCATGAAAATACTCATTTAATACCTTTAGAACATAAACTCCACACGACTCTGAATCTGTAACCTTCTGTTTGGAGTGGGCAAGTGTTGTGCCCACCCAGGTACCAGGGTTAGGACCATACCCATTATTGTATCTTTCCTTCAAGAAATTTCTGAAAATACATAGTCAAACATCGTTATGATGAGCATTCCCGTATTGATGCGTGTGTTCCATTTCGGGACAAAGCCTACTTTGTAACATCAAATGTGTATATTGAACACATGCCTATATCGAGTGTAGTTGACGACAGTGTGACGGACTGGGTGTAGTTCAACATTGTTAATTTCCACAAGACGGATGCTAGGAAGTGTGTCCATCACTACAGCACTGACCCGGTAAATGCCCAATAGGGAAACTTTGAAATTCTCTACAAGTTTTGTAACAATAGTAGTAACTAGAAATGTGTTCATGGAAGACGGATAACCCTACTGTCAGCATATATAAATAACAAGAGCTGGAGGAGAACAGCATAGCTTGACAAACAAGGTGGCCGCGGCCTGCATAAAAACCTTAACCAAGATTGACTAAAAACCTTAACCAAGGGAAATTAAGAACGTAATTCAAAGTTAAATGTAGGTCAATGTCAGATATAGGTCAGGGGTTATTGATGTACATCACTAGATGAAGTTTTGCAAGTATGGTTGTTGTAGGCCCAGGAGTATTGCATATACAAGCTTGACTAAAAACCTTAACCAAGGGGAAATAACTAAGTAATCCAAGGGTAAAAGTAGGTCAAGGTCAAATATAGGTCAGGGATTACTGATGTACATCACTAGGAGATGAAGTTGTCCAAGTATGGTTGCAGTAGGCCAAGGAGTATTCCATATACAAGCTTGACTATAAACCGTAACCAAGTTTGAGTACAAACCTTAACCAAGGGGAAATAACTAAGTAATTCAATGTTAAATGTAGGTGAAGGTAAAATATAGGTCAGGGGTTATTGATGTACATCCCTATGAGAAAAGGTTGTCCAAGTATGGTGTCTGTATGCACAATAGTATTCCATGTACAAGCTTGACTAAAAACCTTAACCGAGGTTGACTAAAAACCTTAACCAAGGGGAATTAACTAAGTAATTCAAGGTTAAATGTAGGTCAAGGTCAAATATAGGTCAGGGGTTGTTGAAGTACATCACTAGGAGATGAAGTTGTCCAAGTATGGTTGGTGTAGGGCAGCTTGACTAAAAACCTTAACCAATGGAATTAAGTAAGTAATTCAAGAGGAAATGTAGGTCAAGGTCAAATATAGATCAGGGGTTATTGATGTACATCCCTATGAGAAAAGGTTGTCCAAGTATGGTGTCTGTATGCACAATAGTATTCCATGTACAAGCTTGACTAAAAACCTTAACCAAGGCGTGACAAGTGACGCAGACGCCGGGGTGACTACATAAGCTCTAAATATTCTTCGAATAGTCGAGCTAAAAACTGTACAACTAGTGGATCAGCGAAACTGTCAAAACTTCACACGACATTTGGTCCGATAAACTTGAAATTTATACCAGACTGGACAAAAAATTTCCCAGACAGAAAAAAAATGGATTTTGTGTGATATTTAAGAGTTTTCAATCAGGTCATGTAAGTATGGCTAGCTAGCGTCATAAAATCAAACATTGCCATACCAAAGGGAGGCAATTTGATTAGAAATATTTTTTTTATAGTTTACTACTTCACAGAGTGGCAGAGGAACAGAGTTAAACGCTACAGTCGTCCATTTGTAAGTGTGTACCTCCATCTATCGCAGATTGCTTCTGCACGTCCTAGTTGCTCTCCACATGAATTTAGGTAGATCAATTTCCTTATTGCAGGGTAAATCACCTGAAAAAATAAAACATATACAAGAGGCCCGAGAGCTCACAACCAGACTGCGTGACTATGGCAGCCTTGAACAACAATATAAGTCCTTGGGCGGTCTGACATGTGTCAAATTAAACAAGAGGCCCAAATGGGCCTGTATCGCTCACCTAAAAGCCTCCATAGTGGTCATCTTGATTTCACAAAGACTCTTCACTTACAACTTCAAATGTTCCACAGAATTTGTTGGTACCTTCTGATCTAACATATATTGCGAATGTGCATGTGATTTACTGCTATACCTTCGATTTGATATATAAAAATGACCATATTCGGTCAAAAATAAATTTATGACCCCTATTTGACCCCTCGGGCCATGACCATTTTGACCCAGAGGCCACCATATGAACAAATCTGAATCAGCGTTAACTATCCATCATTCATACAAAGTTTCGTCGAAATCGGGCCTGGCGGTTTGTGAGAAGATTTTTTTGACAATTTGACCTACTTTTCAAACGGCGGACATCTTGGATTTGGTGATGACCTCCATTTTAACAAAAATGGACAGGCTTCACCCACAGACCATTACAGTTAAGTTTGGCCAAATATCGGCCAAGCAGTTCACAAGAAGAATTACGTTTGAAATCTTTAGTAAAAGAACAACTTTTTTACTTTCGGTGGCCATCTTGGATGACAAAATCATCTGATTGAGACAAAAAAATGCTCCAGAGTGATTAGATAGTCGATACCTTCGATTTGATTATACAGTCGATTTCGCGTTATGTCGACATCGATGGGAGACAGAGAATGACGTCGACATAAACGTAGTTCGACATAAAAAAATATCAATATTCACCCCAAACATTCGGTACATTTAACACGTCGTATATCTGATAAGAATGTGTCAATTTCCTGTGTTTCGTGCCGGCATACGGTTGTCGTAAAATATAGATTATCAACGTATCAATATTATTATTGTTTATTCGTCTAATTAATACACAATAAAATACTCACGCACTGCATGTGATTAGTGTTGACATGTTATTATTTCCACGTTTTATTGGTCGCAACAATTTGCAACATTGTTTTTCCGGCGATCACGTGATGTGATCGAGTGGAGATATTCTATAAATAGCATCATATTGCTTGTGACCAAGCAACCACCACCAGTCGTGAGTCACGTGACATTGACGGGTTATTTGTTACTGCATATCACAGGGGCGTGTAACAGGGGCGCGAATAGTGAAATGTTCGAATCGGTACATTTGTGTCTTGTAAAAAAATACAAGACGCCCACGTACCGATTCGGACTTTTCAATAACCTCGTTCCAGTACAACTTCGGACCCATGTACTGCATGTTGGCTATTTATGGCGGGGACGTAAATGAAAAACAACACAGGTACGAAAATAGACAGGCATTTATTACAGTAACACATTTACAGACGTACATGTATACACACAGACTATACAAGCAATCAATGTTCCTCGTCTCAAAGAAGTGATTTGATCGACCAACTGTTCGTGTTTATAAAGATCGCATGTAATTCACTCAAATTGTAATTATTATAAACAAGCGTCCGTTAATGATTATGGCATTTACGGCTCGATTCATGTCCCGAAATTAAAATTTGGCAATTAACAAAGAGTAATTTTGTGATTTCACGTCACACTGTCGTTAATTGGTTGATCACGGCTTACGTGGTCGGCTTTGACAGTATTCCGCGATTGTAACACGGTTACCGGCGGCATGTTTTGATCACTTTGAATGTGTGAAAAACTTACCTGTGCCAATCAAGTTTGACCAGACTTTACGACGCCGCTGTTCAAATTGCCATATCGACATAACAGTATACAAATGTGTAGGAATTATACCATCGGGACTTATTTTCCACATCGATATAAACGAAATGTCGACATTTCCGATATCGACATATCAGGTATGAAATGTATGAGTTTATATAGCAGTTCGGCCGGGACACGAGCGTACATCGACATAAGCAGGTATATCGATATAAGCAATGTCGACATAACGCGAATCAACTGTATTATATAACCATATTCGGGCAAAAATATAATTTGACCCCTAGTTGACCCCTCGGGCCACGCCCATTTTTTACCCAGGGGCCACCATATGAACAAATCTGAAACAGCGTTAACTATCAATCTTTCACACCAAGTTTCGTCGAAATCGGCCTGGAGGTTTGTGAGAAGAAGATTTTTTGACAATTTGACCTACTTTTCAACGGCGGACATCTTGGATTTGGTGATGACCTCCATTTTAACAAAAATGGACAGGCTTCACCCACAGACCATTACAGTTAAATTTGGCCAATATCGGCCAAGCAGTTCACAAGAAGAATACGTTTGAAATCTTTAGTAAAAGAACAACTTTTTTATTTTTTTACCTTTCAGTGGCCATCTTGGATGACAAAATCATCTGATTTAGACAAAAAATGGTCCAGAGTGATCAACTAGTCGATACCTTCGATTTGATATATTATATGACCATATTCGGGCAAAAATATAATTTGACCCCAAGTTGACCCCTCGGGCCACGCCCATTTTTGACCCAGGGGCCACCATATGAACAAATCTGAAACAGCGCTAACTATCGATCATTCATACCCAGTATCGTCGAAATCGGCCTGGCGGTTCGTGAGAAGAAGATTTTTTTAAGAATTTGACCTACTTTTCCATGGCGGCCATCTTGGATTGTCGATGACCTCCATTTTAACAAATCTGAAATGGCATCACCCATATATCATCCCTGTGAAGTTTGACCAATATCGGCTCAGCAGTTCGGGAGAAGAAGATGATTGAAAATGTTTTCACGGACGGACGGACGACGGACACTTTGCCATAACAATAGCTCACATGAGCTTTGCTCAGGTGAGCTAAAAAGGTGTTGCGCACGTACATACATGGACCAACTCTATATCCCCTCTTGCCTATGTGAGAGGATAACATCACTGACGTAGTACGCCAATGCCGTGTGCCTGGGATGATGTAGTGGCTGTAACATTTAAGATAGTGTGTCTACTAACAAACCTCTGGAGGAGAATCTGTACGTTATTTTTTTAACCCTCATATACATGATATAGTTAAACATGTCCCTGGGACCTGGAATACGAGTTATCAGCAATTTGACATAAGAGAGCTTGAGGTAACAAGTGTAGATTGTATAATCATTGAATTGCAATATATTTACCACCAGAGTCCAATGATTTCCGTTTTCATGACAGACACCAATCAGCAGGTCATTTTCTTCGAACATCTCCTGAAAAAAAGCATGTGTGCATTATATCCCTGTCGCGCCTGCCAAGGCATTTGACCGTAACGTGATCATGGGCATGTGCTAAAGTAAACATCATAAAAACCGTCAGAGAAGTTCATGCTTAAAACACGAAAATGGTCGAGGGTAAAGAATCTTTTTCAGTCTACAGTAGTCGTGAACTTTCACGGTTCTAGTTTACGAATGTTTGGCAGATACATTAAATGGCATTTTACATTTAAAACTGGTTTCATTTTGTTTGATAAAGTGTTTTTTCATTACCTGGGATATTACCTGTTGCAGAAAACCATGATTATTGGAAGACTCATTCGAAAACATGGCGGAGGCGATTCTTACTGGTATATGTAGGACTTTCTTTGTCTAAAAATAAATTACAGTCAATGTAATATAATCACAAACTTGAAGAATGTGGAGGGCCCTCGCTTGGCAAACTGGTTGCAGAGATACAAGAGAACATTAATGCAGTGTCCAAAAATTTAAATGCAGTAAGATATGGATGATTCTAATGCACTCTATAAATATCACGCAATCTGATTGGCTAAAGGCCACACATTACAGGTATATTATTGTTGATGAACGGTCGCAAAGTGTTTACAATATATACCCTGGGGCGGGGCACTTTACCCACGCGCGATGAATATATTCCTACGCCAAATTTGTTTACTTTGGAGACGCGAATATGTCATCGATCGAAAATCTGATTTTCGGAAATTTTAACGTTAACTCACAAGTAAGACTGGAAATGGAAGAAATGACGGACGAAGATGACGAGTTTCTGACTACGGCATTATTAGAAATCGAAAAGGAGCCGTCGCCGCCGCCGAAAATGGAATTTGAGGGCGGGCGATTCCCAACACTGACCGAATCTGACATAGACGATTTGGTTACGTCATTAGTGCATTACGTCATTAGTGCATTAGAAAGATCGTTCACACACACATAAATTGTGTAATGTTGCAGCTCAAATGGTAGCATGTGACGATCGAATGATTAGACAAGTCATCACAAATTGACAAAGTCCGAGAGTTTTACAGGCTGCGGCCATCGACATTGTTGCTAAGAGATCGCACCAGAGGGAAAGTTAAACATTAAATCTTAAAATATTATATGTAGCAATTATAATTCTGACGATGTGTTTATTAAGTTTATTATTGAAATATTTTGAAAGCATGAACATAACTTTATACACATTCGTTCAAACATTGTATAATTCAATTGGAACTATTTTTTGCTTGGCGGAACATTACTTGTGTGATTCGTCGGTATGCCATGCGCAAACACCCTTGCACTCGGTACGACTTTCACAAGTAGAATCGGTAAAATTTGCAAAATGTTCAATTTGTCCATTAGAAATAGGTTAACCGCATTGTAATTTTGAGATTTGCGGCGTATATCAGAAAATGATAGGTCGGAAAATCTGTTTAAATGGCTCCGCTGGCGCGTCGCCATTAAACAGATTTTCCGACCTATCATTTTCTGATATACGCCGCAAATCTCAAAATTACAATACAGTTAACCCTATATGATACACATGCCTATAAAGTTTCAAGTCAATCGGTAAAGTGGTTGCAGAGATATAAGGTACAATATTTACACTGTCCTTACATACATAATGGAAATGCCCAATGTATACAATACATTTTGTTTGCGATGATCCTTCGGACTTTAAACAGACCAAATGTATTGTACACCCCATCCTTAATAAAGACATTAACACAAATTTGTAAACGGACGGAAAGATACCCCCGGCCGCCGCCTGGACTGATGAACAGACAGACGGAATGACAAATTATACCAGAGGTATAACTAGCTTATTAGTTTGAGGAGCCGAGGTGTAAAATAACATCATAATACCATTGAAGTGCGAAACGCTTGTAAACATTATGGTTTATTTGATGTGCTTTTTGAGGATGTACAGCACATATTGAGTCTTCTTACCTTGGTAATTGATGCAAGCAGATATATATAACTGTCGAGTACCTGAAATTGCATATTGACTTATTAAATAATATACAGAACAGAATTGTGATCATGCAGTTAGTATCAGGATAAAATAATGTGTTCACAAACAGCATAGCGAACTGTATATACCCAGATTAAACAAACTAACATTTTGGTGACATTTTTTATATCCATATTCATTAATACGTGATGTAAATATAGCTTATCAACACAAATTAACTAACCAATTTATTAAATTTTGTGAGTATTAAACTTTTCCCCCAAGACACTTAAATAATTACAGCTGTTGATAACCTGAAATTGCATATTGCCCTTTAGCCAACAATTTATTATATGTAGTTTCACAAGACTTACCTCATCGGAAAGCCATGACACGTCGAGGCACCAAAAGGAACGTTCTGTCAGATTGTAGGGTCCTATTCTACCCAGAAGGATGCCTTGTGGTTTATTGGTGCAATGTCTACCTGTCAAATATAATGATGTCAGTTAAGACACGAGTCCTAGTTCTTTACAGGCCAAATCTCATAAAAACCAGTATTTTAATGGTAACTAGAGCAAGTGAGCAGGGGCTGACATATACCCTCCGACGTCACCTTGTGCATGAAACAAGAGGGCCATGATGGCCCTATATCGCTCACCTGTGCAATGTCACAAAATTCAAGCAAATACTGGTATGTAAAGTCACTACATATACGTCAAAATAAGCCCATGACAGGCACAAAATTTCAATGCGACAAACTTGAGAAGTCACCAGGGTAAGAGTTGTCTCGCGATATGTACAGATATATCTTACACAACTTTGAGAGGTCTGGAGACCACAACAGGATGCTTCCAGCCTACTTTTTATTGCAATCCTTAGATTTTATGTATTATATAACCATATTCCGTAAAAATGTTGACCCCTATTTGACCCCACGGGCCATGCCCAATTTTTGACCCAGGTGTAACCCTGTACCTGTAAAAAATGCAGGGTTTTCATTCTCATGAGATACGGCTGCCATCTTGGTCTGCAATTCTTCCATATCCAGGTTACATCTGTCGACGAAAATAGTAGGCATGTACATGTATGAGAAGTATAACTTTATCAGTGGAACACTGTACGACTAGTTTGTGGTACTAAAGTTTACGTTGGGACGGACAACGCCATAACATATGTCCCATTTTTCAAACAGCCATATACAAATATATATGTTTATGAAATTAAAACCAGAAATTGTCGACAAGTGCATGTGAATACCCCTCCCCGCCTACAGGTAGCCACTAAAACATATAGGGAGATAACTTATATGTCAGTCAGGTCACAATCTGCGAAATAAAAACCAAAGAGAGATAACTAAAACATTAGTGACACAAGAGTTGTCTATCTTGCATGCAACACACCATTGGGCCATGGTCTATGAATGCATTACATGAAAATATTCTAAAGGTTATTCGAGTTATGCTACAGACAAGAATTCAGTGCACGAAAAACAAAGGGCGATAACTAAAAAATTAGTAAGACAACAGTTTTCATTCTTGTGCGGGATACACCTTTGAGTCGTGGGCTATGTGTGAAATTTCATGAAAATATTCCAAAGTGCATTCGAGTTATGCTAAGGACATGAAATCAGAGAGTGAAAAAACAAAGGGAGATAACTCGGAACATTAGTGAGGCAAGAATTATCCTTCTTGAGCGCCACCGACATTTGGGTCGTGGTCTATGCATGTGTTAAGTTTCATAACTGTGGGTGGTTGACGAGTTTTTGAAAAAAGAAAAAAAAAAAAAACATTTTTGCCTTACAAACAAGGTGAACATCAGTGACCTTGACCTTGAGCGGTCGGACGTGGGTCGTATGCAAAACAAACCACCATCCCTAGACACACATTGTGACCAAATATTATCAAAATCGGTTCCGGAGTTATTGAAAAATGAAATGACTAATAACACAAGAATTCCGCCATGGAAGCGTTGTGGCGCCTGCCGAGGCATTTGACAGTGAACATTACAAGTCAATAAATGACCTTGACCTTCAGAATTTGGATGTGGGGGTGTGCGTAATGAAGCATCATCCATAGACAAACATTGATGTGAAATATTATCAAAGTCTGGCAAGGGGTTAAAGAGATATTGTGAAAAAACAATTAACTTTAACGTATTTGTCTTACAAAACTAGAAAAATACTGGACTCTAATTGGAGAAACTCTTACAAACCTTTTGACTTTTCGACGTAAATGTACTCGGGACGGACGTACGGAACCTCAAGAGCAATGCAATATGCTCCCCTTGCTATCGCATAGGGGGCATAATTAAAACCAGAAAGTGATGCTTGTCGACAAGTGCATGTGTATACCCCTCCCTGCCTACAGGCAGCAACTATAGGAAATAACTAATATGTTTAGTAAGGTGACCAAAAGAGAGATAACCAAAACATTAGTGAGGCAAGAGTTGTCTATCTTGCATGCAACACACCATTGGGTGATGGTCTATGAATGAAGCTACATGAAAATATTCCAAAAGTTATTCGAGTTATGCTCCAGACAAGAATTCAGTGCGCGAAAAACAAAGGGAGATAACTAAAAAATTAGCACGACAATAGTTTTCATTCTTGCGCGGGACACACCTTTGAGTCGTGGTCTATGTGTGAAGTTTCATGAAAATATTCCAAAGTGTATTTGAGTTGTGCTCCAGACAAGAAATCAGTGTGTGAAACAAGAATTCCGCCACGGAAGCGGTATCGCGCCTGCCGAGGCATTTGACCGTGATTGTGAAAAAAAATAACTTTAACGCATTTGCCGTACAAAAAAAAACCGGACGACGACGGAAAAAGCGCTGACTATAGTTGCGCCTCTGCTAAAGCAGGCGCGACAAAAACAAAGCGAGACAAGAACTTGCATCGTTAAAGGAAGCTAATCCCCTCGCTGGCAGCCTTAATTAATAAAAATAATTATCCTCAGTGACGTTGACCTTGGGCGGCTGATGAGTAATTGAAAAAAGAAAAAAAAAGAAAAAATGTGCCTTACAAGTAAGGTGAACATCAGTAACCTTGACCTTGGGTGGTCGGTTCCGGAGTTCAGTTATTGAAAAATGAAAGGTGTTACTAACGTATTACGTCTGTTTTATGGACTAACGCTATATCCCCTCTTGCCTATCGGCGAAGGGATAATGACTAATAAAGTAGAGGCGAGAGTTTTCATTACTGCGCGTGACACACCTTCGAGTTGTGGTCTATGAATGTGCAAATTTCATAAACATATTCCAAAGGGTATTCCAGTTGTGCTCCAGACAAGAAATCAGTACATGAAAATACAAAGGGTGATAACTAGAAAATTAATGAGGCAAAGAATTCTCATTCTTGCGGACAATGTTTGGTGTCAAATTCATAGCATCTATATATAGTTTAGTGTTATACAATTATCAGTCAAGTAAGATTGACTATGTACTTCCCCTTCTGAATAATCCTCAACAGCCAACCGCCATCAATTTCGCGATGAGAATTGCTCTCGTTCAGAAGGTCCTCCCTTCCCGCGAAGATTCTATTCTCTATATATACTTCAGTACAATTATCAGTCAATTAAGATTGACTATGTACTTACCGTTGTGAATTATCTTCAGAGTAAGCGCTTGGTTGTATCACTTTCTCCTTCGTCAAATCGCCACGAGAATTTATCTTGTGCATTACGATCATTGAAGACCCGGCTTGGAATGGTCCAGGCTCTGTTTGAACTGTAAAAACAGACTGAGCTGACTTATTTCAATCACAACAAGGGCATCGTTATCACTAAGCTAATCCCCTCGCTGGCAGCCTTGATACTAAAAAAAATAAAATAAAAAAAGTAACATTTTTGGCTTACAAACAAGGTGAATATTACAAGTCCTCAGTGACCTTCACCTTGGGCGGTCGGACGTGGGTCGTATGCAAAACAAAGCACCATCCGTAGACACATATTGTCATATATTATCAAATTCGGGAAGCGGTTCATAAGTTATTGGAACATGGTGTTACCAATGTACGTACCCACACACATGGACTAGCGCTACATCCCCTCTTGCCTATCGACTAGAGGATAAATACTGTATAAATAACAAATGTGACTCTGTGTAAAAGTGGTGAATTTTTCAGTTTGCAGATTTTCTCTCTCAATTATTAACCCTTTCATACCTAAATCACTGGAATGGATTGTGATATGTTAACTTTCCAACCAACCCAATTATCACAATATTATTTTCAGACTACTGTATTTATCTAAAAAATATGAAAATTACTTGCAAAAGGTGCAGATCCAGATGAGACAGCTCGTAGCGCGACGGCTCGTCAGGATCTACACTGTTTGAAAACAATAAAGGTCTCTTAGAACCAACCTGTTAGTCATAGTCATATTGTAGTGAAAGTGAATGAGTTTGACGTCCCAGCAACAGCTAAGGTCATATATAGACGGGTCATATTGTAGACTTGTGCACAGGTTACTATAGACTAGTCTAGGAGTCAGAAGAGGCAGATGATGCAACCTGTGTATTTCGTCCTAAAAATGTTCAATACACCATATGATGTGTATGCAATAGCCTTACCTATAGCCTTCAAAAGCTGAATACCCAGACCCCTCCGCAGGTTACTTAAGTCCTCTTCAGTATCAGCGAAGTGAAGGCTGTCATCTCTCACTAGACACTCAGCAAACTGGAAGTGTTGACACATACATGCAAATGCATTTTCTTGTAAATGTGTTGAGCCCGGTCCAGTACCAGTAATTTACACATTGATGTGCATGCAGATGGCAATATGACACCATGTTACTGTGTAGAGAGAGAATAACATATTTGTCATACTGTTGATTCATTATATTTCTCCAGAATTAAGTTAGTGGATTTGATTGATTTTATTTATTGGTGTTTAACGGCCTATCAACAGCAAGGCCGGGACAACGGGTTCTACCCCGCGTTTAACTTGCTGCATTGAGGGGGAGAATCTCAAAATCAGAACAGAATATTTACATAAAAAAATAAATATTCAACCCTGAAATTAGGATAACCTGGTGCCAGGTCCATACCACATATACAGTGCAACCCCCGTGAACAGCCACCTCCCTACAATGCCCTCTTTGTAACAGCTGATATTTTTGCCTCTGTTTAACCTCCCATCTTTGTGGCCAGTGTAGAGAGGTTGCACTGTATTGGGACATGTACTGCCAAAGAACGTTACCAATACAACATTTTAACCATGTTGACACACAATATGAGCTCATATTGCCTGTCAAGCTGACCAAACAAAACACAAGAATTTTATTTGCGGCATGAGAATACTCTTAATATTACCTTTATAACATAAACTCCACATGACTTTGTATCCTTCTGTTTGGAGTGGTAAAGTGTTTTCCACACCCAGGTACCAGGGTAAGGACCATACCCCTCAGTGTGTCTTTGAATCAATAAATGTCTGAAAATACATAGTCAAACATCGTTATGATGAGCATTCCCATATTGATGCGTGTGTTCCATTTCGGGACAAAGCCTACTTTGTAACATCAAATGTGTATATTGAACACATGCCTATATCGAGTGTAGTCGACGACAGTGCGACGGACTAGGTGTAGTTCAAAATTGTTAATTTCCACAAAACGGATGCTAGGAAGTGTGTCCATCACTACAGCACTGACCCTGTAAATGCCCAATAGGGAAACTTTGAATTCTCTACACGTTTTGTAACAATAGTAGTAACTAGAAATGTGTCCATGGGAGACGGATAACTACTGTCAGCATATATAAATAACAAGAGCTGTAGGAGAACAGCATAGCTCGACTACGAGGGTTGTCGATGTACACATAGCTTGACAAACAAGGCGGCCACGGCATGCATAAAAACCTTAACCAAGGTTGACTAAAAACCTTAACCAAGGGAAATTAAGTCAGCCCTTCCAGCAGTGAAAAAAAAATATAGGATTTTTTTCCAAAAAATATAGGACACTATATCTGGCCTCCCAACACCCCTTCTAGCCAGCCGCGTTCCACCACAAATCATTTATTTGTGCAAATAAGTCATTTACCTTAACTTATTACATTAAAAAAGGGATTTTTGAAAAACAATTAAGAATGAATTGGCGCACATCATGGTACTACATAAATTAATTTTGTTGAAATGATGTCAACATCACATTAATAAATACTTATGGATGTCCTTTAAATTGCATGATGAATTTAGTGCAACACATTTAACAAAAAAGTTCTATTTTAACCAAAGAAAAAGCAACCTTTTGCTTACCCAAAAAATATATAGGACTTATAGGAATTTTGGCCAAAATATAGGATATTATAGGACATTTTGAAAAAGTCTGAAAAATATAGGAATTATAGGACCGCTGGAAGGGCTGTTAAGTAAGTAATTCAAGGTTAAATGTAGGTCAATGTCAGATATAGGTCAGGGGTTATTGATGTACATCACTAGGAGATGAAGTTTTCCAAGTATGGTTGCTGTAGGCCCAGGAGTATTGCATATACAAGCTTGACTAAAAACCTTAACCAAGGGGAAATAACTAAGTAATTCAAGGGTAAAAGTAGGTCAAGGTCAAATATAGGTCAGGGATTACTGGTGTACATCACTAGGAGATGAAGTTGTCCAAGAATGGTTGCAGTAGGCCAAGGAGTATTCCATATACAAGCTTGACTATAAACCGTAACCAAGTTTGAGTACAAACCTTAACCAAGGGGAAATAACTAAGTAATTCAATGTTAAATGTAGGTGAAGGTAAAATATAGGTCAGGGGTTATTGATGTACAACCCTATGAGAAAAGGTTGTCTAAGTAAAGTGTCTGTATGCAAAATAGTATTCCATGACCAAAAACCTTAACCTTAACTAAGTAATTAAAGGTTAAATGTAGGTCAAGGTCAAATATAGGTCAGGGGTTGTTGATGTACATCACTAGGAGATGAAGTTGTCCAAGTATGGTGGGTGTACCTCCATATATCGCAGATTGCTTGTGCACGTCCTGGTTGCTCTCCACATGAATTTAGGTAGATCAATTCCCTTATTGCAGGGTAAATCACCTGAAAAAGTAAAACATATACAAGAGGCCCGAAGAGCTCACAACCAGACTGTGTGACTATGGCAGCCTTGAACAACAACATAAGTCCTTGGGCGGTCGGACATGTGTTAAACTAGAAATGGACGCTTGTCGACAAGCGCATGTGTATCCCCCTCCCCAGATACACAAGTAGTTTGAAAAAAGGGTGTTCGAGTTATGCTCCGGAGACAAAATCAGTGACGGAAAAACAAAGGGGGCGGGACGAACGTGGATTTGGCACAGGGCGGTAGAGGACCATTAGAGCAACGCATATATGAAATATGAAGTTGATCCGTGAATGGGAAGAAAAATTATAAGATATTTACCTGAGCATTAAAGTTTTTGTAAGCACTAAGTATGTGACCTTGACCCTGGGATTGGCGGGGGCAGGACGAACGTGGATTTGGCACAGGGCGGTAGAGGACCATTAGAGCAATGCGTATATGAAATATGAAGATGATCCATGAAAGAAAACAGAAATTATAAGATATTTACCCGAGCGTTAAAGTTTTTGAAGCACTAAGTATGTGACCTTGACCCTGGGCTTGGCGGGGGCAGGACGAACGTGGATTTGGCACAGGGCGGTAGACGACCATTAGCGCAACGCGTATATGAAATTGATCCGTGAATGGAAATAAAAATTATAAGATATTTACCTGAGCGTTAAAGTTTTTGAAGCACCAAGTATGTGACCTTGACCTTGGGATTGGTGGGGCAGGACGAACGTGGATTTGGCACAGGGCGGTAGAGGACCATTAGAGCAATGCGTATATGAAATATGAAGATGATCCATGATCCATGAAAGAAAACAGAAAGTATAAGATATTTACCCAAGCGTTAATGTTTTTGAAGCACTAAGTATGTGACCTTGACCCTGGGCTTGACGGGGGCAGAACGAACGTGGATTTGGCACAGGGCGGTAGAGGACCATTAGAGCAATGCGTATATGCGTGTTCGAGTTATGCTCTGGATACAAAATCAGAGCACGAAACAACAAATGGAGATAAGTAAACAAGAATTCCGCGGAATCAGATGCCTCGCCTTGTCCCGCCTTGACCTCGAGCCCGAAAGCAATTTTCACTGGCCCGAACATATTATACAATTATTGACTAGTGAACCATAGAATATCAGATTATATTCTATGGCTCACTAGTCAATAATTGTTTTATTATATGATAATAGTCTGTATATAGCACTTACGACCTTATGCTACTAAACAAAAATTGAAAAAGAATTTGAAAAAAAAAAAAATGAAAAAAAAAATGGAAAAAAAGTTTAAAAATTAAAAATAATAATGCTTGCTACTGAGCCCATATTTTTTTTAATAGTCCTATATATCTACATATACTGCACAGGTCCACATAAGCCACAATATTTTCAACACTGTTTACGAAATGTAATATAATCATTTACCTGTATAAATTACCTGTAAGTGGTCAGTGGTCAGTTGCACATGCTAGCACATGCACAGGTGAATAGTCTGTATATAGCACTTACGACCTTAGCTGCTGGACAAAAAATTGACAAAAATGAATTTATTGAAAAATAATTTGAAAAAAAAAAATGAAAAAAAAAAAAAAAAAAAAAAATGGAAAAAAAAAAGTTTTAAAAATAATAATCTTGCTACTGGAGCCCAGATCCAGTCAAATTGAAAAATAATTTGAAAAAAAAAATGAAGAAAAAAAAACAAACAAAAAAAATGAAAAAAAAAAGTTTAAAAATAATAATGCTTGCTATTGGAGACCAGATTTTTTTTTAATATCCTATATTTATCTACATATCTGCACAGGTCCACATAATGCCACAATATTTTCAACACAGTACCCAATGTAGTAATTTACCTGTATAAATTACCTGGTCAACAGTGGTCAAGCACTGGACATCTGCACATGCTAGCCCATGCTAGCACATGGTTCTCCCAGTTTATATTGTTCTCTCTACAGGTAAAGGTGTACAGAGCACACGAGAAAAGGTGTACAGAGCAGACGAGAAAACAGGTCTTCATGCATTATTGTCCAGTTTGTAGAGTGCGCAAAACAAAAAAGGGAGATAACTGAAAAATTAGCTACGCAAGAGTGTCATTCTTGTGCGCGACACACCTCCGGGTCGTGGTCAATGCATGTGTGAAGTTTCATGAAAATATTCCAAAGGGTGGTCGAGTTATGCTCCGGACAGGAAATCAGTGAGCGAAAACAAAAAAGGGAGATAACTAAAAAATTAGCTATGCAAGAGTTGTCATTCTTGTGCACGACACACCTTCGGTTCGTGGTCTAAATAATGAAGTGTTAAGTTTCATAAAAATATTCCAAAGGGTGGTCGAGTTATGGTCAATCAGTGCGCGAAACAAAAAAGGGAGATAACTAAAAAATTAGCTATGCAACAGTTGTCATTCTTGTGCGCGACACATCTTCGGGTCGTGGTCTATGCATGTGTGAAGTTTCATGAAAATATTCGAAAGGGATGGTGGAGTTATGCTCCGGACACGAAATCAGTGCGAGAAACAAAAAAGGGAGATAACTCAAAAATTAGCTATGCAAGAGTTGTCATTCTTGTGTGCGACACACCTTCGGGTCGTGGTCTATGCATGTGTGAAGTTTCATGAAAATATTCCAAAGGGTGTTCGAGTTATGCTCCGGACAAGAAGTGTCTGCGGCGGACGCGTACGCGGACCGCGGACCGCGGACGCGGCGCGCTGTCAAATCCATAGTATCCCCCGACGGAGTCCGGGGGATACAATTAAACAAGAATTCCGCCACGGAAGTGGTGTCGCGCCTACCGAGGCCTTTGACCGTGAACATTACAAGTAAATAAATTACCTTGACCTTCAGAATTTGGATGTGGGGGTGTGTGTAATGAAGCATCATCCGTAGACAAACATTGATGTGAAATATTATCAATGTCTGGAAAGGGGTTAAAGAGATATTGTGAAAAAACAATAACTTTAACGCATTTCTGTTACAAATCCGGTGAACATTACAAGTAATTAAATGACCACAACCTTCATACTTTGGATGTGGGGGTGTGCGTAATGAAGCATCATCCCTAGACAAACATTGATATGAAATATTATCAATATCTGGTAAGGGGTTAAAGAGATATTGTGAAAAAACAATAACTTTAACGAATTTCTGTTACAAAACCGGTGAACATTATAAGTAAATAAATGACCTTGACCTTGAGAATTTGGATGTGGGGATGTGCGTAATGAAGCATCATCCCTAGACAAACATTGATGTGAAATATTATCAAAGTCTGGCAAGGGGTTAAAGAGATATTGTGAAAAAACAATAACTTTAGCGCATTTCTGTTACAAAACCGGTGAACATTACAAGGAAATAAATGACCTTGACCTTCAGACTTTGGATGTGGGGGTGTGTATAATGAAGCATCATCACTAGACAAACATTGATGTGAAATATTATCAATATCTGGCAAGGGGTTAAAGAGATATTGTGAAAAAACAATAACTTTTAACGCATTTCTGTTACAAAACCGGTGAACTTTACAAGGAAATAAATGACCTTGACCTTCAGACTTTGGATGTGGGGGTGTGCGTAATGAAGCATCATCCCTAGACAAACATTGATGTGAAATATTATCAATATCTGGCAAGGGTTGGTTAAAGAGATATTGTGAAAAAACAATAACTTTTAACGCATTTCTGTTCACAAAAAACCGTGAACATTACAAGGAAATAAATGACCTTGACCTTCAAAATTTGGATGTGTGGGGGTGTGCGTAATGAAGCATCATCCGTAGACAAACATTGATACGAAATATTATCACTGTCTGGCAAGGGGTTAAAGAGATATTGTGAAAAAACAATAACTTTAATGCATTTTCCTTACAAAAAAACCGGACTGGACGCGGACGACGCGGACGACGGAAAATTTGACGACTATAGTCGCGCCTCTGCTAAAGCAGGCGCGACAAAAAGGTGTTGTGCACGTACATACATGGACCAACTGTATATCCCCTCTTGCCTATAGGCGAGTTGATAACATCACTGACGTAGTACGCCAATGCCGTGTGCCTGGGATGACGTAGTGGCTGTTTAACATTTAAGATAGTGTGTCTACTAACAAACCTCGGGAGGAGAATCTCTACGTTATTTTTTTAACCCTCATATACATGATATAGTTAAACATGTCCTTGGGACCTGGAATACGAGTTATCAGCAATTTGACATAAGAGAGCTTCAGGGAACAAGTGTCGATTGTATAATCAATGAATAGCAATATACTTACCACCAGAGTCCAATGATTTCCGTCTTCATTACAGGCACCTATCAGCATGTCATATTCTTCTAACGTCCTCTGAAAAAAAGCATGTGTGCATTATATCCCTGTCGCGCCTGCCGAGGCATTTGACCATAATGTGATCATGGGCATGTGCTAAAGTAAACATCATAAAAACCGTCAGAGAAGTTCATGCTTAAAACACGAAAACGGTCAAGGGTAAACAATCTTTTGCAGTCTACAGTAGTCGTGACCTTTCACGGTTCTAGTTTACGAATGTTCGGCAGATACATTAAATGCCATTTTACATTTAAAACTGGTTTCATTTTGTTTGATAAAGTGTTTTTTCATTATTTGGGATATTCCTTACCTGTTGCAGAAAACGATGAATATTGGAAGACAGATTCGAAAACATGGCGGAGGCGATTCTTACTGGTATATGTAGGACTTTCTTTGTCTAAAAATAAATTACCGTCAATGTAATATAATCACAAACTTGAAGAATGTGATTGGATGGCCCTCGCTTGGCAAACTGGTTGCAGAGATACAAGAGAACATTAATGCAAAGTGTCCACAAAATTAAATGCAGTAAGATATGGATGATGATACACATGCCTATAAAGTTTCAAGTCAATCGGTAAAGTGGTTGCAGAGATATAAGGTACAATATTTACACTGTCCTTACATTCATAATTGAAATGCCCATTCAACGTATTGCGTTTATATCCCAGCACATTACATTAGCCCCTCGTTATGTCACGCGACGTTGTTGATTAGTTAAAGTTTGTTTGACGTCATTAAAATACATGACGTCCATTGTCGTTGTCAACAATGTCTCGCTATTGACCAGCAATGTGACAAAATGACGTAACACAAGATTATTCTTAATTTTAACGCCGTATGTGCTTATTTACATTTTTGAATCTATCAGAAAATGCAGTGTAAATATAAGTAATACAAGAAACGAGACAAAGCCACGAAGGCCAGTTGTTTTCCAAGCATACACTTGGATAACATAATTATACCCACTTTTTGTAGACTAGATGGCCGTGGCCTGCATGTCGCGCCTTGGGGCGAGGCATGGACACTAAACAAGAGGGCCATGATGGCCCTAATTCGCTCACCTGACTCCATGAACACCAGAGGAGAATGTGACATTGAGTTCATGTGTTTTAAAAAAATTGTGCTATTTTTAGATGGCGGTCATCTTGGATTAAGCGATGACTCTCATTTTACAAAATCTGAAAATGCTTCACCCAGCATCGGCCATGTGGTTCCTGAGAACAAGACATTAAAAATCTTGAATAAATGGACCTTTTGGTGGCCATCATGGATGACATAATCATCCGATTCCGACAAATATTGCACCAGAGTGATCGCCTCATTGATACCTTCAATTTGACATATGACATGACCATATTCAGTCAAAAATAAAATTTGACCCCAATTTGACCCCACGGGCCACGCCCATAACAACTTTCAAAGAGCAATGTACATCGATCATTCCTACCAAGTTTCGTCGAAATCCGGCTAGCGGTTCATGAGAAGAAGATTTTTTAAGAATTTATGCTATTTTTAGACGGCGGCCATCTTGGATTAGCGATGACCTCCATTTTAACAAATCTGAAAAGGCTTCACCCATGGACCATAACTTTTAAGTTTGGCTACCATGGGCCAAGCGGTTCATGAAGAAGAATTTTGAAATCTCCAATAAAAGAACGACCTTTTGACATTTAGGCGGCCATCTTGGATGACATAACAATCCGATTTGTACAAAAAATGTACCAGAGTGATCGCCTCATTGATACCTTCGATTTGATATATAACATGACCATATTCGGTCTAAAAATAAAATTTGACCCCACGGGCCACGCCCATTTTTTGACCCCTGGGGGTCACCATTTTAACAACTTTGAAAGAGCATTGTACATCGATCATTCCTACCAAGTTTCGTCGAAATCCGGCTAGCGGTTCATGAGAAGAAGATTTTTTAAGAATTTATGCTATTTTTAGACGGCGGCCATCTTGGATTAGCGATGACCTCCATTTTAACAAATCTGAAAAGGCTTCACACATGGACCATAACTTTTAAGTTTGGCTACCATGGGCCAAGCGGTTCATGTGAAGAAGAATTTTGAAATCTCAAATAAAAGAACGACCTTTTGACCTTTCGGCGGCCATCTTGGATGACATAACAATCCGATTTCGACAGAAAATGCACCAGAGTGATCGCCTCATTGATACCTTCAATTTGATATATGACATGACCATATTCGGTCAAAATAAAATTTGACCCCAACCCCAATTTGACCCCACGGGCCACGCCCATTTTTTGACCCCGGGGTCACCATTTTAACAACTTTGAAAGAGCAATGTACATCGATCATTCCTACCAAGTTTCGTCGAAATCCGGCAAGCGGTTCATGAGAAGAAGATTTTTTAAGAATTTATGCTATTTTCGACGGCGCCATCTTGGATTAGCGATGACCTCAATTTTAACAAATCTGAAAAGGCTTCACCCATTGACCATAACTTTTAAGTTTGGCTACCATGGGCCAAGCGGTTCATGTGAAGAAGAAATTTTATTTTGAAATCTCTAATAAAGAACGACCTTTTGACCTTTCGGCGGCCATCTGGATGACATAACAATCCGATTTCGACAGAAAATGCACCAGATGATCGCCTCATTGATACCTTCAATTTGATATATGACATGACCATATTCGGTGAAAAATAAAATTTGACCCCAATTTGACCCCATGGGCACGCCCATTTTTGACCCCCGGGGTCTACCATTTTCACAACTTTAAAGAGCATTGTACATCGATCATTCCTACCAAGTTTCGTCGAAATCCGGCTGGCGGTTCAGGAGAAGATTTTTTAAAGAATTTATGCTATTTTTAGACGGCGGCCATCTTGGATTAGCGATGACCTCCATTTTAACAAATCTGAAAAGGCTTCACCCATGGACCATAACTTTTAAGTTTGGCTACCATGGGCCAAGCGGTTCATGTGAAGAAGAATTTTGAAATCTCTAATAAAAGAACGACCTTTTGACCTTTCGGCGGCCATCTTGGATGACATAACCACCAGATTTCGACAAAAAATGCACCAGAGTGATGGCCTCTTTGATACCTTCAATTCGATATATGACTTGACCATATTCGGTCAAAAATAAAATTTGACCCAAATTTGACCCCACAGGCCACGCCTATTTTTGACCCCGGGGTCACCATTTTAACAACTTTGAAAGAGCATTGTACATTGATCATTCCTACCAAGTTTCGTCGAAATTCGGCTAGCGGTTCATTAGAAGAAGAATTTTTAAGAATTTATGCTATTTTTAGACGGCGGCCATCTTGGATTAGCGATGACCTCCATTTTAACAAATCTGAAAAGGCTTCACCCATGGACCATAACTTTTAAGTTTGGCTACCATGGGCCCAAGCGATTCATGTGAAGAAGAATTTTGAAATCTCTAATAAAAGAACGACCTTTTGACCTTTCGGCAGCCATCTTGGATGACATAACCATCAGATTTCGACCCAAATTTGACCCCACGGGCCACGCCCAGTTTTAACCCCAGGGTCACCATTTTAACAACTTTGAAAGAGCATTGTACATCGATCATTCCTACCAAGTTTTGTCGAAATCCGGTTGGCGGTTCTTGAGAAGAAGATTTTTGAAGAATTTGTGCTATTTTTAGACGGCGGCCATCTTGGATTACACAATGACGTCATTTTAACAATTTTGTAATCCCCCTACCAAAGGACCATGATCATGAAGTTTGGTGACTATAGGCCCAATGGTTACTGAGGAGAAGACGTTTGAAAATGTTCACGGACGACGACGGACGACGACGGAGGACGACGGAGGACGACGGAGGACGACGGACACATTGCGGTAACAATAGTTCACATGAGCTTCGCTCAGGTGAGCTAAAAAGTAACTTGTTGGATAGTGATATGTGGTGGGCACCCCTTGATTATGAAGCTGTGAAAGTTTGGTGGTCCTAGGTGGTATAGTACCAAAGAAATGGACTTAAACACGAAAACTTAACATTGTAAACGCGAAAACTTAACATTGAAAATGGCTAAGTCGACTACGCGGAAAAAATGGGTCAAGTTAAAAAAAAAGTAACATGTTGATAGTGATATGTGGTGGGCACCCCTTGATTATGAAGCTGTGAAAGTTTGGTGGTCCTAGGTGGTACAGTAACAAAGAAATGGACTCAAACACGAAAAACTTAACATTGATTGTGGACGCCGCCGCCCGCCGCCGCCGCCCCGCCGCCAGCCGCCGCCGCCCCGCCGCCCCGCAGGGCTTTCGCCAATCCAATAGCCTGGATTTTTTTCAAAAAACCTGGCTAAAAATCATGGGCTGTTGCGTTTACTGTGGTACATAATACATTTTGTTTGCAATGATCCTTTGGACTTTAAACAGAGCAAATGTATTGTACACCCCATCCTTAATAAAAACATTAACACAAATTTGTAAACGGACGGAAAGATACCCCCGGCCGCCGCCTGGACTGATGAACAGACAGACGCAATGACAAATAAAGCCGGGGGTATAACTAGCATTAGTTTGAGGAGCCGAGGTGTAAAATAACATCATAATACCATTGAAGTGCGAAACGCTTGTAAACATTATGGTGTATTTGATGTGCTTTTTGAGGATGTACAGCACATATTGAGTCTTCTTACCTTGGTAATTGATGCAAGCAGATGTATAGCACTGTCGAGTACCTGAAATTGCATATTGACTTATTAAATAATATACAGAACAGAATTGTGATCATGCAGTTAGATCGGGATAAAATCTAATGTGTTCACAAACAGCATAGCGAACTGTATATACCCAGATTAAACAAACTAACATTTTGGTGACATTTTTTATAGCGTTATATCCATATTCATTAATACGTGATGTAAATATAGCTTACAACACAAATTAACTAACCAATTTATTAATATTTGTAATGTATAAACTTTTTCCCCCCCCCCCCCCACCCCCCCCCCAAGACACTTAAATAAGTACAGCTGTTGATAACCTGAAATTGCATATTGCCCTTTAGCCAACAATTTATTATATGTAGTTTCACAAGACTTACCTCATCGGGAAGCCATGACATGAGGAGGTACGAAAAGGAACAATCTGTCAGATTGTAGAGTCCTATTCTACCCAATAGGATGCCTCGTGGTTCATTGGTCCAAAGTCTTGACATAACTGTCAAATATAATGATGTCAGTCAAGACACGAGTCCTAGTTCTTTACAGGCCAAATCTCATCAAAACCAGTATTTTAATGGTAACTAGAGCAAGTGAGCAGGGGCTGACATATACCCTCCGACGTCACCTTGTGCATGAAACAAGAGGGTCATGATGGCCCTATATCGCTCACCTGTGCAATGTCACAAAAATCAAGCAAATACTGGTATGTAAAGTCACTACATATACATCAAAATAAGCCCATGACAGGCACAAAATGTCAATGCGACAAACTTGAGAAGTCACCAGGGTAAGAGTTGTCTCGCGATATGTACAGATATATCTTACACAACTTTGAGAGGTCTGGAGACCACAACAGGATGCTTCCAGCCCACTTTTTATTGCAATCCTTAGATTTTATGTATTTTCCGTAAAAAAGTTGACCCCTATTTGACTCCACGGGCCAGGCCCAATTTTTGACCCAGGTGTAACCCTGTACCTTTAACAAATGCAGGGTCTTCATTCTCATAAAGAGATACGGCTGCCATCTTGGTCTGCAATTCTTCCATATCCATATGCAGGTTACACCTGTCGACGAAAATAGTAGGCATGTACATGTATGAGAAGTATAACTTTATCAGTGGAACACTGTACGACTAGTTTGTGGTACTAAAGTTTACGTTGGGACGGACAACGCCATAACATAATATGTCCCATTTTTCAAACAGCCATATACAAATATATATATTTATGAAATTAAAACCAGAAATTGTCGACAAGTGCATGTGAATACCCCTCCCCGCCTACAGGTAGCCACTAAAACATATAGGGAGATAACTTATATGTCAGTAAGGTCACAATCTGCGAAATAAAAACCAAAGAGAGATAACTAAAATATTAGTGAGACAAGAGTTGTCTATCTTGCATGCAACACACCATTGGGCCATGGTCTATGAATGCGTTAATGTGTGCCCGTCCGTCCGTCCGTCCGTCCATAACCCTGTGGGGCTAGCCACATAAGTACCCTAATGTGTGCCCGGACGGACGGACGGACGGACGGACGGACGGACGTCCTTACGTGACATCCCTTAGGTGGTTTTTACTATATAAAAGATCGAAAGGAATGAACAATAGGACGGACGGACGGACGGACGGACGGACGGACGGACGGACGTTCTTACATTAGGGTACTTATGTGGCTTATCACATGTTAAATATTAGCCACATAAAACGATGTTTAGCCACATAAAACGATTTTTTAGGTGGCTAATTGTAACCAACCCTATCCTTTAACAAGTCCATAACCCTGTGGGGCTAGCCACATAAGTACCATAATGTGTGCCCGGACTGACGGACGCACGGACGGACGTTCTGATGGACGGACGTTCTTACATTAGGGTACTTATGTGGCTTATCACATGTTAAATATTAGCCACATAAAACGATTTTTTAGGTGGCTAATTGTAACCAACCCTATCCTTTAACAAGTCCATAACCCTGTGGGGCTAGCCACATAAGTACCCTAATGTGTGCCCGGACGGACGGACGTCCTTACGTGACATCCCTTAGGTGGTTTTTACTATATAAAAGATCAAAGGAATGACCACCTAAGGAACAATAGGCTTAAGTGGTCAACGGAATAAATCTATTGTATTCTTTTGTCTTAGGCCACGCCTCTAACCACCTAAGACCCTGTATGTGTGCCCGGACGGACGGACGGACGGACGGACGGACGTTCTGATGGACGGACGTTCTTACATTAGGGTACTTATGTGGCTTATCACATGTTAAATATTAGCCACATAAAACGATTTTTTAGGTGGCTAATTGTAACCAACCCTATCCTTTAACAAGTCCATAACCCTGTGGGGCTAGCCACATAAGTACCCTAATGTGTGCCCGGACGGACGGACGGACGGTCCAAACACTATATGCCACCCGTTTCTTCGAAACCCGGTGGCATAAAAAAACATTTTTGCCTTACAAACAAGGTGAACATCAGTAACCTTGACTTTGGGCGGTTGGACGTGGGTCGTATGCAAAACAAACCACCATCCCTAGACACACATTGTGGACAAATATTATCAAAATTGGTTCCGGAGTTATTGCAAAATGAAATGACTAGTAACAAAAGTGAGGCACAAGTTTCATTTATTGAGAGCAACACACCTTCGAGTTGTGGTCTATGTATATGCAAATTTTATAAAAAATATTCCAAAGGTTATTCCAATTATGCTCCAGACAAGAAATCAGTAGACGAAAATACAAAGGGAGCGACTGGAAATTAATGAGGCAAAGATTTCTCATTCTTGTCGCAGATGCGGACGGATGATGTTCGTTGTCAAATCCATAGTATCCCGTATCACATTCGTCCGGGATACAATTATCAGTCACGTAAGATCGACTATGTACTTACCTTGCTGAATAATCCTCAGACGGACAAGCATTTGCAAACCAATAAACTCTGGGCAAGATGAATGTGTTGATGCCTTCAGTGAATGTTTGATTTCTAAACAGCGAGGCTGGCGTTGGCAACTGATTCGAACCCATCACAGTCACTGTAACCAGGGTAACACGTCCAGTGATTGGTGAACCCTTAGAATGCGGGAAACGTTAATTGTCATCTGCTGTCGATTTATATTTTTTTGTCAATAAAAACATGGTTTGACAACACTTTAGAATCAATTAAATTGGAAATGATTCTAAAGTGTTGTCAAAACATAGTTTTCATGAGAAAAATAAAAAATAAACAGCAGCCGACAAATTTTAATTCAGCATTGCAAGGGTTAACACTTTCACCACAAAATATGCGACAGCGTTTTCAATTACAGTGTTCCTTTGGGGACATTTTGACCCTATTAAATTTGATTTGGGCTCCTGGAAATTGCAGCACAGGGATCAAGTATATATATATCAGGGTTCAATCTAGCTCCAAATTTTAGGGGGAAGTCACTTCCCCCTCCAGGGAATTTAGGGGGAAGTGGTGGAATTTAGGGGGAAGTGGGAGAAGTGTGTTTTTTTCTCCATAATTTGCAAAGTATGTTAAATGTTGTCGTTGTCGGTTATCGGCAGACAATTTAACTGCACCAGATAATACATGATGATATAAAACAATGAAATTATTATTTCTCACAAATTCATTTTTAGGTCCGAAACTGTGTGGGGGCGACTTGCTCGGGTGTCTACTTTTTCCCAATCATTTGGGAATTCCCGGTCACGAGTCGATTGTACCATAGGATATTCATGCACAACTTGTGCTACGCGTATTAATTCTTCCGTTTCAAACCCTGAAAAGTCCGAGTCTGACCGACAATCCGCATTATTTTTGCATTTCCGCGTCGCTCCCGGAATCGGAAAACACATCGTCCGCCATTTTGGAAATCCGAAAATTTATTTTCTTTTCGTGCAACTCGTTTCTCTTAACGTCATAAAACGGCATTGTGGGAATTGAAGATGATATCATTCTATTATTGGTAATACATTTGGGGAATTCACTCCGTGATATAGTAGGTGTAAACCCCGCAAATAGGCACCTGCAAAAATCAGCAAATGCTGTCATCGGCGAATGGAAATACTCGATAAAAACATCCAATGAAAACAAACTCCCACCTTGTGGGTGGAGTATTTGAAAATCGGCTTGCGGTTAACACAAGGAGTGCTAAACGGCCGGGATATGATTGACAGGTTGACAGGTCAATTCCAAAGGCCGTGTTTATTTCTATCAATTTCTGCCGCGTGCTGCATCAAACAAACTACTGAACTGTGTTGTGGTGTCACAGTGTGTGTACACAATAATCTGGTTTAACACGCTGCCCAAGGCCATTAGGCATTACTCAACATTTGCAGCACTATTTGACAACCCTGGGAATATCGATTTCAGGTTAGCGGGGTGTGAAATGGGAAATTCTAAACAATTTTGTTTCAATTTATGACGATTATATGGAGACTGCAATCACCGAAAATTACGGGATTTTTTCAAAGCGAAGTCGACTTCGCCCGACGGGAAATAAAAAGCGAAGTGAACAAAAAAAAATCGACGATGTCGCTCACTTCGCCCTCAAAATTGAACCCTGTATATATAAAACATACAAAATTTGTATTTTACACTAAATCTAGTTTCTGGAATTCTGGAGGCCATTGACAACCCTGGTCCGACATGGAATGTTCCAGGCTCCGTTTGAACTTCAAAAACAGACAGTATCGCGCCTGCCGAGGCATTTGACCGTTAACATTACAAGTAAATAAATGACCTTGACCATGAGAATTTGGATGTGGGGGTGTGCGTAATGAAGCATCACCCCTAGACAAACATTGATGTGAAATATTATCACAACGTGTGGGAAGGGGTTAAAGAGATATTGTGAAAAAACAATAACTTTAACGCATTTCTGTTACAAAACCGGTGAACATTACAAGTAAATAAATGACCTTGACCTTCGGAATTTGGATGTGGGGGGTATGCGTAATGAAGCATCATCCCTAGACAAACATTGATGTGAAATATTATCACAAAGTGTGGGAAGGGGTTAAAGAGATATTGTGAAAAAACAATAACTTTAACGCATTTCTGTTACAAAACCGGTGAACATTACAAGTAAATAAATGACCTTGACCTTCGGAATTTGGATATGGGGGGTATGCGTAATGAAGCATCATCCCTAGACAAACATTGATGTGAAATATTATCAAAGTGTGGCAAGGGGTTAAACAGATATTGTGAAAAAACAATAACTTTAACGCATTTCTGTTACAAAACAGGTGAACATTACAAGTAAATAAATGACCTTGACCATGAGAATTTGGATGTGGGTGTGTGCGTAATGAAGCATCATCCCTAGACAAACATTGATGTGAAATATTATCAAAGTGTGGCAAGGGGTTAAAGAGATATTGTGAAAAAACAATAACTTTAACGCATTTCTGTTACAAAACCAGTGAACATTACAAGTAAATAAATGACCTTGACCTTGAGAATTTGGATGTGGGGGTGTGCGTAATGAAGCATCATCCCATTGACGTGAAATATTATCAAAGTCTGGCAAGGGTTTAGAGATATTGTGAAAAAACAATAACTAACGCATTTGCCTTACAAACAAGAATTCCGCGGGATCAAATGTCTCGCCTTGTTCCGCCTTGACCTTCACCCTGGGGCCGGAGAAAAAAAAATTAATAGTCGTATATTCATCTACATATCATAGTAAAGGGATGTATAAAGTTTGATGACTGTAGCTGATAAGGTGTTGAAGTAATGATCGTAACACGAAAACTTCACATCGAAAGTATTAACAAATAGAGTTTGACCTTGACCCTGGAGACCCGGGGGCCGGCCAAATTTTGTTTAATAGTCCTATATTCATGTACATATCATAGTAAAGGTATGTATAAAGTTTGATGACTGTAGCTGACAAGGTGTTAAAGTAATGACCGTAACACAAAAACATTGAATGATGACGACGCCACCGCTGACTCCGGAAAAGCGAAACCTATGTCTCGCTTTCCGCTTCGCAGGCGAGACAAAAAACCGGACGACGATGAAGAAAAAAGCGCCGACTATAATCGCGCCTCTGCAAAAGCAGGCGTGACAATAAAACCAGATGGCCACGGCCCGCATGTCGAGCCCGCCGAGGCATTTGATGGTATTTTTAAAAACTTTAACGCAGATTTCGGACGGACGGACGGACACTCGGACGTCATTGTGATCACTGTCTCGCTTTCCGCAAGCGGGCTAGACAAAAATTAACATTTTTGCCTTACAAACAAGGTGAACATTATAAGTCCTCAGTGACCTTCACCTCGGGCGGTCGGACGTGGGTCGTATGCAAAACAAAGCAGCATCCCTAGACACACATTGTCATATATTATCAAAATCGGGAAGCGGTTCATAAGTTATTGGAACATGGTGTTACCAATGTACGTACCCACGCACATGGACTAACGCTACATCCCCTCTTGCCTATCGACTAGGGGATAATTACTGTATAAATAACAAATGTGATTCTGTGTAAAAGTGGTGAATTTTTCAGTTTGCAGATTTTTACTCTCAATTATTAACCCTTTCATACCTAAATCACTGGAATGGATTGTGATATGTACTTTCATACCTAAATCACTGGATTGTGATATGTTAACTTTCCAACCAACCCAATCATCACAATATTATTTTCAGACTACTGTATTTATCTAAAAAATATGAAAATTACTTGCTAAAGGTGCAGATCATAAAATATTGCACCAGAGCAATCGCCTCATCGATACCTTCAATTTGAAATATGGCATGAGCATATTCGGTCAAAAATAAAATTTGACCCCAATTTGACCCCACGGGCCATGCCCATTTTTGACCCCGGGGTCACCATTTTCACAACATTGAAAGAGCATTGTACATCGATCATTCCTACCAAGTTTAGTCGAAATCCGGCCCAGCGGTTCATGAGAAGAAGATTTTTTAAGAATTTATGCTATTTTTAGACGGCGGCCATCTTGGATTAGCAATGAGCTCCATTTTAACAAATCTGAAAAGGCTTCACCCATGGACCATAACTTTTAAGTTTGGCTACCATGGGCCAAGCGGTTCATGTGAAGAAGAATTTTGAAATCTCTAATAAAAGAACGACCTTTTGACATTTCGGCGGCCATCTTGGATAACATAACAATCCGATTTCGACAGAAAATGTACCAGAGTGATCGCCTCATTGATACCTTCGATTTGATATATAACATGACCATATTCGGTTAAAAATAAAATTTGACCCCAATTTGACCCCACGGGCCACGCCCATTTTTGACCCCGGGGTCACCATTTTAACAAATTTGAAAGAGCAATGTACATCGATCATTCCTACAAAGTTTCGTCGAAATCCGGCCAGCGGTTCATGAGAAGAATATTTTTTAAGAATTTATGCTATTTTTAGACGGTGGCCATCTTGGATTAGCGATGACCTCCATTTTAACAAATCTAAAAAGGCTTCACCCATGGACCATAACTTTTAAGTTTGGCTACCATGGCCCAAGCGGTTCATGTGAAGAAGAATTTTGAAATCTCTAATAAAAGAACCTTTTGACCTTTCGGCGGCCATCTTGGATGACATAATAATCCGATTTCGACAAAAAATGCACCAGAGTGATCGCCATCCTTCATTGATACCTTCAATATTGATATATGACATGACCATATTCAGTCAAAAATAAAATTTGACCCCCATTTGACCCCACGGGCCACGCCCATTTTTGACCCCGGGGTCACCATTTTAACAACTTTGAAAGAGCAATGTACATCGATCATTCCTACCAAGTTTTTGTCGAAATCCGGTTGGCGGTTCTTGAGAAGAAGATTTTTTAAGAATTTGTGCTATTTTTAGACGGCGGCCATCTTGGATTACGTAATGACGTCATTTTAACAATTTTATAATCCCCCTACCTAAGGACCATGACCATGAAGTTTGGTGACTATAGACCCAATGGTTACCGAGGAGAAGACGTTTGAAAATGTTCACGGACGACGGACGACGGACACATTGTGGTAACAATAGCTCACATGAGCTTCGCTCAGGTGAGCTAATAACAATAGCTCACATGAGCTTCGCTCAGGTGAGCTAAAAAAGTGATATTTTTGTTAAAAAATATTTTTTCGGCATAAAAACACCAAGGTGTACATCTTCAATATGTGTCGAAGACGTGTGTATAGTTTCAGATCGATCGATTGAACGGTTTCAGATGAGTTGTGTACACAAACTCTGTACCCTATATAGAATTGTATAGAAAAATGTAGAAAAAACGGCTAAGTTAAAAAAGTAATATCAATATATTTTTAAATATAGATTTAGCATTCTATTGTAATCTATATGCATGCATAGAAAACGTCTTGGCTGTATACGCTTCCACCTGACGATTCGCTATTGCACGATCGTGGAGTGTATCTGCTTTTTATCAATTAAAAATTGCATGAAAATGGCAAAAATAGTCAATTAAATTTATTTTGTTATGTCAACTTGTTATTATTCTTGAACCCAGCCTCGCTTTGGAAATTATATACAAAAGGGAGTAATTATCTTCATGATACGTACATCCCGCGGCTTGCTTTGGTGCACCATTTAATAGCTTGTATTTACATGTAAGCAGTTTAATTAGCATGACCATTAAGGGATGGCAACGAATAATTGAATATTCGTTTATTGACCGAATATTCGAATACCAGTTTGGTATTCAAATGGAAAACTTATTTATCAGGTAACCTGCCCTGTATTGACCGAATACGTACTGATTGATAACATATTGTTGTATCAGGCATTGACCTGATACAAACATCCGGTTACAAATAAGTGAAAACTGACGTTCCGTTGGGCGGATAACGTCACGTGACGTTACCGAATGACGTCAGTGTAATGACGCAACGTAAACAAGTCCTCGTTCTGTCCATAGATAACGACGCCATCTGTTGTCATTTTCGAGCATAAACCGTTACCTGATAAATAGAATACCATGCTAGTGTATTTTGATATCAAGTTTATCAGGCTCGGCTCGGAATTCCTACGCGTTTCCTAGCCTTGCCTGATAAACTTGATATCAAAAGACACTAGCCTGGTATTCTCTATATCAGTTTGGTATTCGAATGGAAAACTTATTTCAAGGTACTGTTTGGTTTACTGATTTCTCACCGTTGCACATGCATAGAGAATGGTATTCTCTATATCAGTTTGGTATTCGAATGGAAAACTTATTTCAAGGTACTGTTTGGTTTACTGATTTCTCACCGTTGCACATGCATAGAGAATACCAGGCTAGTGTCTTTTGATATCAAGTTTATCAGGCAAGGCTAGGAAACGCGTAGGAATTCCGAGGCTTGCCGAGGAATTCCTGCCGTTTCCGAGCCGAGCCTGATAAACTTGATATCAAAATACACTAGTCTGGTATTCTATTTATCAGGTAACATTTTATGCTCGAAAATGACCACAGATGTCGTTATCTATTCACAGAACGAGGACTTGTTTACGTTGCGTCCTTACACTGACATCATTCGGTAACATCACGTGACATCAACCGACCAATGGAGCGTCAGTTTTCACTTCGTTGTAACCCGGATGTTGATATCAGGTCAATGCCTGATACAACAATATGTTATCAGTCAGTACGTATTCGGTCAATACAGGGCGGGTTACCTGATAAAGTAATTGATCTCGGCACGTGTCAAAGTTTGTATTGTCCGTTATCGACGATTAATACGGTATCATGTCAAAGTTTGCTTGTCCCTAATATCGACAATTAATAACACGGTATTGTTTTGACAGCCTGAAGGCTTGCAGGTGTTTAATCCGTACCTTAATAAAGTTTAATTGCATTAAATAGCGTAATTGTTGATCCTTGGTAAAGAACTCCCGCTGTTTTGTCGGTACACGGTGTTTCGTGGTGGTATAATTATGTGTTTGTTGAATTCTCATTGGTTAACCAATCAGTAAATGAGTAATGAATTAATACCTGTGTTAACCAATGTTATGTTTCCAAAGAAAAAGAATCTACTAATGTCCACCCTATTGGTTAATCGGTAATTAATTACTCAATATTTCGTATTTGAGCGATTACATGAGTGTTATATAATCACATTTTTAAATACTGCTTATCTAGTTTAGTAAAGTTGGACTATCATTAACATACGTGTATATACACAGACTGGAATTATGCCACCTGCACCGTCTGCAGTTTGGAAAAGTTATCGCCGGATAAAAAAACGGCAAAGTGTCAACTGTGTAGTGTTGAACTAACATACGCCAGTACAACACCAAATCTGCGTAACCACCTGAGTGGTAAACATACCGCAGCGAACACGTCCAGTAATGTTATTTCTACGAAGCAAGCGAGCATGACGTCATTCATACACACGCCGAAGAAAGTGTCAACCTCCGAAAGTGAGGAAATCACGCAATCTGTCACAAACATGATTGTATCGGATTATTTACCGCTAAGTTTTGTGGTAGGTGACGGCTTCCGCGATCTCATGGGTGTTGTAGCACCGGATTACAAGGTGACCTGTCGGAATACAGTTCGCTCACGTATTACGAAGCAGTATGACGACGACAAAGAAGCCCACGTTTCCGAATTATCCACCGTTTCCTCGGCAGCAATCACTACCGACACGTGGACCTCCAATCCTACCTAACATCACCGACGACTGGACATGAAAGCGAATGTGCTGATCACCAGGGCCATGTCAGAACGCCACACCGGAAAATCTCGCGACGAAGATTAAGGAGTATGTGTCCCGAGTTCAAACTCGATGGAAAAATTGAAACGGTAGGGCATGATAATGCTCGGAATATGGATTGTGCTGGTAGTAAGTGTGACGACTGGAGTGATCTCGGTTGTTTCGGTCATACACTACAACTGTGCATCAAACCAGCATTGAAGTTACAAACCGTGTCAAAAGTGGTTACCAAATACAGAAAACTTGTTGGTCACTTCAAACATTCAACTACCCTGACAGCCAAGATGAGGAAAAGACAGCAAGTTCTACAAGAACCACAACATGGACTCATCCAGGACGTGCCTACATGTTGGAACTCTACTAATCTGATGCTACAGCGCCTGCACGAACAGCGCCGCGTACTCACCGACATCATGCTCGACCCGCGTGTTACAAAGAAGACTGACACGGCACTACTTCTTAAAGACACTGATTGGGAGATAATCGGGGACTTATCTACAGTATTCAGTGGCCTGACGGAAGCGACCACCTACATGTGTGCCGAGCGGATGTCTCTTGCTCACAGATCTACCCCGTCGTCTGTGGACTGCTACGAAACAGTTTGAAACCTGTGAGTAATGACAGTGGTATCGTGCTGAAAGTGAAAGACACTGTTCGTGGCGAGTTGGAGCGCCGCCACATCCGTACCCGTCGTTGCTGCCCTACTCGACCCGCGCTACAAACGTCTTATCGTTTCTGAGTCGCGAGCAGCGTAAGACAGCCGAGGAATCACTAGAGTCTCTCATGGATGAGATTCCGTGTGAGCCCACGCCATCGAAGTGCCAGAAACGGATGACAGTGGCGAACTTCGCACTTACCAGGAACAATGGGATCCAGAAGCCGATCCATTCACGTGGTGGAAACAGAATGAGACTAAGTTCCCGAGAGTGGCCGTTATCGCAAGAAAACTACTCGCAGTACCCGCAACTTCTGTGCCGTCAGAACGCATCTTTTCTACTGCTGGTCTACTACTGACCAAGTTGCGAAACCGGCTCTCAAGTGATTTAGTGGACAAAATTATATTTTTGAACAAGAACAAAGTTAAGCGCGTTTCAGACATAGACAGTGATTAAATTAATTGTGTATGTTTCTGGAGAATATGTGAGTAACTGACAAAATAGGGATTATGGGCTGCGCAACCACTGTATACCAAGATCAGACTGCATTCTCACTGTATATGCAGGAGCGTATTAATTGCTTATGAAATCGATTGGTAACACATACCATAAGTTCCATTTCGCCAGTCACAACAACGTATGAACATCAAAAATCAGATATCATTCTCCGAAACCGGGAATTACTATTCAATGTTATTCATGTATTTTGTTATCCTGTACATATTTATTATATGTTTCCCGCCACGTGATTATGGACTAGTGTAAATCCCTATCAGCTAGCAAACACTTTAACCCTGATATGCGTCTGAAATTTCCTTAGAAGCAGAAGCATGGTTTCTCAGTTGATTCGCAAAACATGTAATTCCTGATCAAACTGCGCAGAGACGCATGCTGGTCTGGAGCTCCACTTTTCCCAAACTCAATACACCCATTATTCTCGTGTCAGTACACACATTTCATCATTCCGCTGTGTGATGCGTGACGTCATTTGAGATTTCCAATACACACAACGGAAGTTTGACATCGCGTATTATTGACACATATTTTAATCGGGCATTATACATGTACAAAGCGCTTTCATGTTTTAAAGTATCATGTTGTTTGTTGGATTATTAAATTATAACAGATTCATTGTTAACATGTATCCCCAGGACATTAATTTTCCATCCATCGCTTGAAAAAATATTAATTGATTATTATTT
>CM055281.1:7555640-7600374 GCA_029237695.1 Conchocele bisecta
ATTTTTCGCTGTAAATATTAGCTCCCTCAAAGTACACTGGAGTAGATTAGTATAAACATAGTTTATTGCATATAAATACAATGGGCTTGTTCTACAAGTTCTCACAACATTACTGTTGTGAAAACTTGTAGCCCAAGCACATTGTACTGGGGTAGATTAGTGTACTTATGTAGTAAGGCGAGTGTTTCTGGGAATAAGTATTAATATATATCATAAAGACAAAATCAATTTCACTGTTTAATCTAAGACCTAAAATTTCCAACTGACGCTACTATGACCTGACCTCTATCACCTGACTGGCCCTAACATTTCGACCAATCAGCTTATAGCAGACAACACCTTCAAAATGTTCCACTGTCTTTTAGTGAGATTTGTGTTTGTTAAAAAGCATTTATAACTTTCATAAACTGCATGCATACAACCTTTTCTCCACAGTAATAATGCATCACATAACCATAAACACATATCAAATTGCATATAAAAATACATCAAGTCTTATTCATAATACACTCATTTTGTGTTGCATAACATGAACATCAATAACTAATTTCAGATTCTACAGAAACCACATTGTTTTAACTTCAACTTGAGGGTTGCATATAAATTGAATATATAATTTACATCTATAGTGAAGATCTGAGTTTCCTAGGTCTTTGCACTGTTGCAATATTTGAATATATAATGCCAACAACAAACACACACTGGGAATATATTTGTAAACAACCAGCATTGTTAAATTTAGAATTTGACTTCAACGGTCATGGTCATATAAAAATAGATTTGAACTCTGGGACTTACCGAGTCTGTTGGCCCCTATCTGACCTGGTTCCATCACACACCAGTTACCATATTTATTATAAACTGTAGCACAACAACATAATGTAATAGCCTCATAGCAACCTGTTGCACTGTGGCACAGTCTTTAATATTTTTAATACCCAAGTATGAATATTAATTAATGAATGCCATAATCTTAATTAGCTTGTAATATATGCAATGTTTAGTCACTACAATACTTATATAGAGATTTTTATGAAATACGCCATGGTTCTACACTGGTTTCTAGGGAATACAAATCCCGATTTATCAGGTTATATTTCAAATTCAAATTAATTCTAAAGGCGGCATATTTGTGACGTGAATTGATATAGTGTCTGGGGATACGGAGAAACATATAGTTTGCGAAAAATTACGTAAACGGTGTAAATATATTTCATGACGTATAGCACATCTTATCAGGAACTATTGAAGCGTCCTGGTCCCAATTATAAAATATTGTATCTCATAATTAGGTGATACAAATGCCTAATTAGGAGAGAGTAAGTCCTAATTAGGAGATACTAACCCCTAATTAGGAGATATAATCTCCTAATTATGAGCTACTATCTCCTAATTACGACTTAGTATCTCCTAATTAGGAGGTGCTAAGTCTTAATTAAGAGATAGTAGCTCCTAATTATGACTTAGTACTCCTAATTAGGAGATACATATATTTTAGCATTGGCACCAGGACGCTTACATAAGGAACAAAATCACATGGTGCGTCTCAGATGTGAGCGATGCAAATGTCACAGCGGCAAGTCATTTAATATTTTCAAGAAATAAATCCCTACAGGAATATAAACAAATATGTAAATCAAACTCCACAAAGAGAAACAATTAAAGAGCAACAACTGCGTAAATCAACGCATCCACTGACAACGAATATGGTCGCCATACAGCTGAGAAACTGGATATTGCGACGTTTGTCATCAGTATAGCTGAGAAAATGGATATTGTGACGATATTGCGACGTTTGTCACCAGTATAGCGGAATATATGGATATTGCGAGTGAGAAAATGGATATTGCGACGTTTGCCACCAGTATAGCTGAGAAAATGGATATTGCTACGTTTGTCACCAGTATAGCTGGGAAAATGGATATTGTGACGTGTGTCACCAGTATAGCTGAGAAAATGGATATTGTGACGTGCATCACCAGTATAGCTGAACAAATGGATATTGCTACGTTTGCCACCAGTATAGCTGGGAAAATGGATATTGTGACGTGTGTCACCAGTGTAGCTAAGAAAATGGATATTGCTACGTTTGCCACCAGTATAGCTGGGAAAATGGATATTGTGACGTGTGTCACCAGTATAGCTGGGAAAATGGATATTGTGACGTGTGTCACCAGTATAGCTGAGAAAATGGATATTGCTACGTTTGCCACCAGTACAGCTGGGAAAATGGATATTGCTACGTTTGTCACCAGTGAGAAAATGGATATTGCGACGTGCAGAAAATGGATATTGCGACGTTTGTCACCAGTATAGCTGGGAAAATGGATAGTGTGACGTGTGTCACCAGTATAGCTGATACAATGGATATTGCGACGTTTGCCACCAGTATAGCTGAGAAAATGGATATTGCTACGTTTGTCACCAGTATAGCTGGGAAAATGGATATTGTGACGTGTGTCACCAGTATAGCTGAGAAAATGGATATTGTGACGTGTGTCACCAGTATAGCTGAGCAAATGGATAGTGCTACGTTTGCCACCAGTATAGCGGGAAAATGGGATATTGTGACGTGTGTCACCAGTATAGCTGAGAAAATGGATATTGTGACGTGTGTCACCAGTATAGCTGAGAGAATGGATATTGCGACGTTTACCACCAGTATAGCTGGGAAAATGGATAGTGCTACGTTTACCACCAGTATAGCTGAGAAAATGGATATTGCTACGTGTGCCACCAGTATAGCTGAGAAAATGGATATTTCGACGTTTACCACCAGTAATAGCTGAGAAAATGGATATTTCGACGTTTACCACCAGTATAGCTGATAAAATGGATATTGCGACGTTGGCCACCATATAGCTCAGAAAATGGATAGTGCGACGTTTAATACCAGTATAGCTGAAATAATGGATCTTGCCACGTTTACCACCACTCGCTCAAGCTCCTGTACATGTATTTGTCTGTAGGAGAATATTTGGTGATCCGGATCTACACACATGGTCACAGCTGTGGCGAGTTTATGCTATCAACCAGGGCCTAAGTCAAGGTGTATGCTCACGTCGTACTAACAACAACAACCAGTACTGAAACTTCCAGAATCCATCCGATTGAAAGTACGTATTCATTTATATTGTCCGTATTACGTAAAGGATTTTGATGAAATATGGCGCATCAAACGCGTCTTGTTAAGCTACATTTGGTGGTCTCTGTACTTTGGTTCAAACTTCTGTCGTTTTTTGCGAAGAATCGATTTCCGTGTCGGTAGACACGGATATCGATTCTTCGCAAAAATGACATATGTCTGTACCGAACTCCCTGGACGACCAAATGCAGCTCATGAAGACGCGTTTGCTGCGCCATATTTCATGAAAATCTGTTTCATATTAAGGAAAATATCAAATAATACTTTGGAGATGGCAAGATTTCAACACTTTCAGCCACTGTTGTTGTTGTTATAACCACGTGATCATGCACCTTGTAAGTGTTGAATACCTAACGCAATCATGCACACCGCTGCATGTGCTAATATTGCCAATATTTGCTAATGTATTTATTATAAATTTCTTGAATAGTCACATAATGCAGCTAGATTGGATGAGCCTGAGCTGTCCTACAGCTCAGGCACAGCCAATCAAACTGCTTGATTGTGAGTTGATTGTGTCAATAGAGGCTTAGAAACGTTGGCATCTTGACAAGATTAACACAGGTGGTGGTGTATGTATGACGTATTTCCCGCCTGTTCTATCGGCGCACCCCGTCAAGCCACAAAACAGGAATGGTAGTAAGTAGCACGACACGCCCTGCAGAAATTGCACCCCAGGGGACCGTTTCACTAAACTTCGTACGACTAAAATGTTCGTAAGTGCAAAAGTCTGTAAATTTCACATTAACAATGTGTTCATTTAAACAATTATTGGATGCTCAATACATGCAATTCTATCAATTAAAATCTCCAGACGATCCTAAATTTGCCCGTACGAACATTTTAGTCGTACGAAGTTTAGTGAAACGGGCCCCTGGTCTATAGCAATGCCCAACCCAAGAAACATGTGCACGTGTATATAAATTCGAAATATGGATTAGCATTATGAGAAAATGTACTACTCGATATATGCACACAATGTGACACATGGTGAGCCTGTATAGTTATATAGTCTCATACATTTGTATGTGATACTAAGTAGATGCATGAACTGGCTCATACATATCCTGTGGAATAATTAACAGCCTTTAAACATACCTAGTATATAACATGAATAACTCATGATTTTCACACTATGTGTAGGTTTTTCCGACAATTGGTTATGTCCGATAATATATATGTCAACCATTTCAAAACTTCGATATGCACAGCAGCACTATGAGGTATTAATGTATATATACACCAATGCTTTGCTACAGAAACGTATTACCGGTAAGATCGGTCATCTTTAATTTATTTAATTGTCGTTATGTCTATAAAGTATTTAATGCAACACAAATGTATTTGTGCGGAGAAAGTATCTAACAGAACCGATGTAACACTGAACTGAATATGTTTAGGGAAAACATAGCGATTTTGGCGGCCATTTTGATTTTTTTTACTAAAGCACTATTTGTCTAAGTAATAATAGTATGGTCTAAATCCATCATGCTATAGCAGAAAACACATAACAACATTTTAGCTCACTTGTCGATAATGCTGAATAATGACTACTGACAATGGTGGCCATTTTGAACCTATGCAAATTAAACCGCCGTTGGACACTTTTTCCAGGTGGAAACATATCTATATGTTGCAGGATGTATTGTTCCACCAAATCAAAATGTTACTGTCTCAGGTGTTAGCCTATAAGTTTACGAATACGTGGGACCTCTCTAATCCGGACACCATGGGAGGTCTCCCAGATTGTCCGGTTTAGAGAGGTTCCACTGTAAAACAGGCAGATGACTACTTCATGACACGCATTGACATTACCAATGGAGATAAAAGGTAATAATTCCAGCACAAAAATATTTACACAATTCCCTAACATTTGATTGGTCCGTAGCAAGTCTCTGTCCAAAATTTATATCCCAGTAAACTCCCACGCAGAAGAAAACGGAAAATAAACACATTTTCTTGATGAATTTATTTCAAATGCTGGAATTATAAGGAATGAATGGCCTTTTTGTGAAATTTATCGGGATATAAACTTGGAAAATTCGTGGGAATACTGGACGAGGCCTTCCGGCCTTTGTCCAGTATTCCCGCGACTTTTCCAAGTTTATACCCCGCATAAATTCCACAACAAAAAGGCCATTCATTCCTATAATGAAACCTAAATTAGGCACAACTAATCTTTCTCTGTGTTCGGTTTAGAGAGGGTCCACTGTAGTTACAAAGGCCATAATAAATACTTTGACTCTCAGATATCGTCGCGTCAGAAAAATCCCTGCACGTCGGGCATTGTATCGCCATGGAGAAATAAAATTGTATTATAAATTCGCCACATGATCAATAAAAAATACTACAATGTACATGATGTATATGTTAAATTTAAATCTTATCATGTCTGACGAAAATCGTATCCTGTTTCACATGTAAAGAGGTCATAGTAACTGCATAGAATATATAATGCATCTGACGACCTGAACAAATCAGAGACGAACATCTCAAACAAACAACAAATCATATTAAAAAAGTCAGCCATCCCGCGTCGAATTCTGTACTTTTTACTAGGTTATCTCCCTTGAGATAGCATATTATGTCACGCACATTTCTATGGGGGCAGCCATTGTCGTGCTATGGCTAAATGGCGAGTACGACCAAGAAAATAGTGCACATTGCCAACTTATCCTATGGCATTTTGGTCTGTCTTGCTTTGTATCTAAAACTCTACATATACTATTCTCTATAGATTTCACAGTTGTGTGCTCAATTTATCAGTTAAATTATGGATGATACAAATCAAGATATTTCGTGCGTATGAATACTGCAGCTCTTTTATCTTTAGGTCTCACGAGACAGTACGGAGCTAGCAGTAACAGTGGGCGGACGATTTTCTATCTATTTTACTACTGATCCTGCAATTTACACCAGCGTGTTTTACGAAGTTAACTTACCCACACACCGATTAGTTTTTGTGGAGATAACATATTAGGCCCTAAAATCAAAGTACTGAAAGTACTGATATTATATCAGTACTTTCAGTACTTTGATTTTTAGGCCTACTGCACGTTTCTCTTTTATGGAAATTTAAACATGACAACGACATTGATGAGTTACCAGAACTCAACCAGTGGAAGAATAGCTATCACTGTCGTAACAGAATCAATGCGTGCCAATGGCGAGTCTAGACTAAGCAATCGAGTCTAATTGCAAATTATAGTGGTAAAATATGACATCCGGTAATCGAGCGTGCAATGACGTGATCTAGAATGGAAATCTGACTACTGCACTGGAACTAACGAGTATCAAATGAATCGAAACAAAAAATTGAGATTTGTGGCTGTGACTGGAGAAATTGGGCTTATGGAATTTGCGACCAGTGTCGATCCAGATCAGCCTGTGCATCCGCACAGTCTAATCAGATCTGCACTGTTCGCAATTTTATCAATGAAACGTCATGCTTCTGAAAAGCACTATAGATATATGTATCAGGTCCTACAGGGTGCCGTTTCACTAAACTTCGTACGACTAAAATGTTCGTAAGTACAAATTAACTTATGATAATCTGTAAATTTCACTTATTAACATGTTTTCTTATAAAACAGTTATTGGATTTACACTTATTGAGCATATATAGGCTGTATTTGTAGCCTATGCTCAATAAATGTGAATCTATCAATTTAAATTTCCAGACGATCCTAAATTTTCATTTTGCTATTTGAATTGATCAGGAGTTACACTGTAACAGTTCACAAAGTCCATAAGCACCATTTCCCCATTCACAGCGACATTTATGCAGTTTCGTTCACATGTTCTGAAAGACCGGTTCATATTTCGGTGTTGTATGGGTTATTTTGGTATCTCTTGTGGTTTGGGTGCTTTAATTGTTACCAACATACAGTTTACGTCAGCTCCCGCGAATTACACGTATAAGTACGGAATCTTTTGACAGAATAATTTATAAAAGGGGTCCGAACGTTCGGAACGGTGAATATGCAGATAATTGTCGATTTCTGTCGTGTGTAATGATTGAGCTTAATTGTCGCACAAAACTATGTTAATTACCCAACACCAACGAAATCCACCCAAATCCACCAAAATACCCACATGGCACCAACATAATGACCATCTGCTTAAGTACATGCCCACTCAGTAGGCACAACATGTTCTTTATAGGAATTAAATAAGTGTATAATTGTGTCACTATTCCACCAGTTCTAAAACATTATAAATGCCCGCTATACATATATATAATCATAAGTTATATTTATTTTTACTGATAGTGACATCGCGGTGGTATCAGGCTATTTTCATATATATACGCAAATGAGGTATTCTATTTGTTTAATTATTTATACTAATTATATATATATAACTGCGTCACATGAAAAACATTTCGGTAGATGTGTATCTGTTTTCTGAACATATAGACCATATGTTTATACATCCGAAATTAATGGCAAAAAGGTTAGGATCACCAATGTGAATATCAAGGTCACCCAAATGACACTGGATGGATAGCTATATCAACGTGAGGCAGTTATTGATGAAGTCTGGTAATTATGATCCGACTAACAGATCAAGATGATATGCGAAACCATATGCTAATCGCTCAGATTAATCCTTACAATCTGAATGGCGTTGCCTGCTCTTTTATTTTCCTTTTGTCTCAACAAGAACATATTACATGTGGTTTGAACATCAACTTTAGAATCAATATGCAATGAAATGATTCTAAAGTGCTGTACAACTTATTTTTGTATTAAATGGCATCCCAGTCGCACATTATAGATCTTGACAACTAACTAAGACTGGTAAAAAACCCGCATGCAAATAGTTCATCTCCGTCACAACAATGATTTACAGTTCGTATTGTATGTAGTCTATGCATGTCTCTGGACATACGTTCTGTAGGTTGTACGTTTCCAATGGGAATGATTGTAAAGTGCTGCCAAGAAACAAAATATGGAATAACGGTTGCTCTTTTACAGTTTTTATTTTTGTTTCCCGCATTCCAAGGATTAAAATTTATAAATATCAGGTACCTAATAGAGAAAACTATAGTTGAAAACTGACAGATTACTCACATCATCGATGCAGATAAATAGGCCCTATATTATATATATAAATTGGTGTGATTTCAATCATCGAGGCATGGCGAATAGCTGTGTTGGAATCAAGAAAGGGACCAACATACTTTTACATGGCGACCATTTCGTATTGTCTCCTAGTTCTTATTTGTCAGCAAATGCATATGCATGCCTACTTGAAAACTCATGAACAACACGTACACAAGGCCACGCATGTCACAAATCCCATTTTCCCAATGAAAGTCACATTTAGTCAGGCCTATCCCGCTGGCCGAATTTGTTACTTTCACTTACATATACAAAATAAAGTCAATATATCTACAAATTGTACAATAGAAGTATTCGATATGTGGTCCACATGCAATGTTTCTTCTTCCTGGTCCGTTATGTCTAAGGTCCGTAATGGCAAATTCGTTTCGTCCATTTTAAAGTACTACTTTTAGATTTACTGAACTGTCCCAGGGTTCTCCGTAGAAACATTGGAGATGGCTTCTCCTGAAATGACAGCTTTGCTAAGACGGAGTAAAAGAAGTGTTGCAATTTACATAAAGAACGAATTTCAAAAGCAAAACGAGTCGCCAAAGCTTACTGACTTACTAAACCAACCTTTTAAACCCCACATCAAAACCGATCGATGATATTGAGACCTAGATTGGTGCCGTTGGCTGATAGCTGGTGGAAGCACTTTTGAGGAGTTTTCCAAAGCAGGTAGTTGTTTATTTCTGATAAAAAGTGACTAAATCATAAAACTGCGTTGTATTACTTTATTGAAATAAACTTATAATGTGTTGTGGCTGCTTTTTTACAGCAGAACCCATGACTGTCAATGAACCATGTTCGCTTGCTGCACGTTTTCCGCTTTATAGGCAAAATGGGTTGTTGAACTGTTCAATATCGCTACACTGCAGCTAATTTTTTTCTGGAATACTGTAAGGTTTAATTTTCGCGCAATAAAAGTGTGCATAGAAGTATATGTGCTACCACTCCTTGGAACCGCCTCTCATCAGACGGTTCAAATGAGTGGCCACAACATATAGTCATAGAGTGTGTATATGCCAATGCTCGCGCAGTGTGACAATGCTTACGTATTATTGCAATTTTGGTTGAATTGATGTTAAAAATCATCTTCGTTGTCATGTTTTGTGCCTTAAGTATTTAGACATGTATCATTTCATGTCGTGCGACAGAGATCATGTCACATCTTGTGCAGGTGATGTTTTACGTGGAACTATCGACAACTCTTGCGATTAAGGTCGTGCAATTTTTTATCGAAAATTAGAATAAAATACCCTGCCGGCTATTAACACATATGAAAGGAAAACTGTTACGTACGAATGAAAATTGTTCCTAAGTAATTTATGTTCTTGTAGTGTTGCTTTAAGTTTCCAATGAATAATATGGATGTATTTTCTACTTCAAAAGTTTGTGTTCCACAATATTTTTATACACGCGCGAGCATTGGCACACTTCGACCGAGGCCAGACTTGATTTACTTGGAGACCGCTCAAGAATGAAGGAGTCACATCATCACCAGTAAAACTTGAAATGCCAGTAAATGAAGGACTCCTTCCTTGGTTATAGTGGAGCAATACAAATGAATATTTTATTTTCTCCTGATTCTGTTATAGACGTAAATATGATAAAAAATATGCGAGCATTGGTCTTAGTGGTCTACCCACTCTACTTTTGCCAAGAAGTAAGGATAATTGTACCCTGTATAGATGTATTTATCATGCAATTGCTTTTAAATTGTCCCATTGCAATGATGCTCAAGAAGTCACACATTTACTATGGTCATATTTGTATATTACAGTTCGGCAGTTTGACAATGCAGTGACGTGCGGCCTGGTATGGACAGCCAACTTCGTAGCGTACCGATGCCGCACGTGTGGCGTATCACCTTGTATGTCGCTGTGTGCGGATTGTTTCCAAGCTGGAAATCACGAAGGCCATGATTTCAACATGTTCCGCAGTCAGGCTGGCGGGGCGTGCGATTGTGGGGACGTCAGTGTTATGAATAGCGCTGGGTAAGTATTTGATTGTAACAGGTTAACGGTATCAGAAAAGTGATGTAATGTTTGACGTCATTTTTGACAGTATATTTTCATGTCTGGGATTGGTTGTGGTTATAACACTGGGATAAACTCTTACAAACTTTTTGACTTTTTAATACCTGAAGTTGTGGGTTCAATCCCTGCCCTAGGCATATAAATGCAGCTGCACAGTCTTATCAGGATCTGCACTTTTCGTCATTTCATCAATGAAACGCCTGTCGTGCTTCTAACCATGCAGATTGTTATCATACTACACAAGTGTGCTTTTTGATCTGGAAATCACAAAATCCCATAGCCCTATTTCTTGACTCACAGAAATGTTGGCTATTGCTAGAACATTAGCCCTTTCACCACTATTAAATTGTGATGCTAGGTTCTGTAATCGACACGGGCCTGATCGCCAACAGTTCCCACAGTCGGCCCCAGGTGAACTAATGACAGTCGCCGAGGCCATGATGCCGAAGATATTCACCCGCCTGCTGTACAACCTTCGCGACAATTCAAAACCAGGTATTTTATTCAGAGCCATTCGCCTGATCATATCATTTTCTCAGACACGACCTTTGAATCACAAGTCAGTTGCCTTCACTACGACCTGCCTCCAGAATTTAATTTGCAAAACGCTTGGCTTTATTTCTATCAGTTCGCTATGCTCACTCGTTTGTTTAGCGGACGGACCGAAACACTCAAATATAATTATTTCACGATTATCGCACCTGGTTGAATACATTTTTGTACACTACTCCTCTAAATCCTTTCAGTCAATTGATCTGAATCTATACACGCGTCTTCTATACATATTGAAGGTGAGCACCTCTTCTAAAATCTTTCAGTCATTGATACTGAAACTTTACATATAGTACATGTACACCTTGGTGTTTTTATGTCGAAAACGTATATTTTAACAAAAATATAGACTCGGCCATTTTTTTTACATATTTTGTATGCAATTCTATATTATTTCTACTTTTAATACACATCTCTACCTAAATTAGTATTCCTGTATATCACAACAAGAGGAAGAAATAATGCTATGCTATGAAATAATCATTTATACCGCAACCATTGCTCCATGCAGCATAATAAAGGGGGTTGAATAAATGATATTTATATCTGAAGTAACCTAATATACCTGAAGTAGCCTAATATACATGAAGTGCCGTTTTTACCTTTATTTTCACCTTTGACCCCTAATCGTGACCTCTGATTGGTCATTCTCAACAGCAAATTGAAGATGGCGGCAAATTTTAAAATCAAAATCGCTGTCAGTTCAGCTGAATTTGTTTCCATTTTTACAGTATATGCGATGTAACCAACAACATGGATATGCCCATTATGATTGCGATGCTTATTATGACAACTGTGTAGTCTAAAATCTACCTAGCGTGGACGCCGCCATTTTGTTTTGAATGACGTTACTAGATTTGGGTACGTATGGCGAGAGAATGACGTGAACACATGACATAACGCACGTTCAAACAATTAAGTTTAGTATGCGGTATCAATTAAATACATGATTAGTGCCGTCGAATATAAAATATATTCGGTTTCGCACCGACAACTTCATAGGAGCTCGCCCCAATAAAGCTGTCTAAGGCTCAACAGAATATATTTATATTTGACGGCACTAACCATGTATTTACTATATTAAAGGTACATGCCCACTCAGTAGGCACAACATGTTCTTTATATTATTAAACATTCATTCACCATTACCCCACGTATTGAGTGGCATTATTATTCATTTTATATCGGACATAAATTTCTTCACTGATATCAGGGGCGATAAGCATCTTTCCTTAAAACGGACATCACTGTTTAGTCTCTGTATTTATTTGATGTGCCATGATCATACTTTATAATCTGTCAAAAATATAATTTATTCAGGTGACACATTTAATTAGTATAAATAATTAAAAAATGTCATGCCTCATTTGCATAGGAGTCACTATCAGTGAAATAAATATTACTAAATGATTATATCTGTATCGCGGGCACTCGTAATTTTTAGAACTGGTGGAATAGTGACACAAGTATACACTTATTTAATTCCTACAAAGAACAGTTTGGACCTACTGATGGCATGTACCTTTAAGGTTTCTTGCCTTGGTGACAGCTTCACATTTCTGCATCTTCGCTGTCTGATCCATCTTCAACTGGCCTATTTTGTGACTTACGGCACTCTTGTTTTTGTATTGGTTCCGTCCAGTTTAAGTTGTTTACATGCTGTGCCATTATTTAAAGGTTACATTTTCACCCGAATTTTGTTGAAAATATGTCCAAAAATCCAAATTATACAGCGACACAGTACTTTAATAAATGCACAACTGGGTACATGATACAGTTCACAATCACTGAACATTTTGTTGTCAGTTGACATTGTACAGAGTTCCAGATAAGTTTTGTATCTAAAGAGTACTATACCATGGATTCCGCTGGCGATCGCCACTTTCGCAATTGGCCATAAAAATAAACAATTCTTTTTTTTGGGATTTTTTTTTCTGAAATTGCAATTTTTTATTTTTTTTGAAGTGTCGATTTTTTTTATTTTCCCCAGACTTCAAATTCAATTTGTATTTTACAACATGTATTACCGTTTTTGATTTTCTTATTAATTAGGGAACAAATGATAAAAACATATTAAAAAATCACTTATTTGAGTTGCAAAAAGCAAACACTGTTTGCTTTTTGCAGCTCAACTAAGTAAATTTTCAACTTTATTACAATATTTTCACTGCTCAGTTTCCATAAAAATGCGTATTGTCACATTGCTGTGAGTATTTTGTACTCCCACTGTTGATAATCAATGCGTATTCTGCTAAAATAAGTGCGTAAAATACACCAATACGCACCTTATCTGGAGCTCTGATTGTATTTTCTCAATGCACATCGTGATCCATGACACATTTCAGAATTACTGGACACATACCGACTGTCAATGAATGATGCCGAGGCCTACCTAGCATTCTTGCACAGTCTCAGCGACATGGGAGCGGCCATGAGACATGTAATGGCCAACGCGTTGACCAACAAGGACGTCTATGCTGCTCTTAATGAAGGTACGTTAGTGTAATCTCTGTTGACACATTTCATGGTGAGGTGCCATTTTGTTTCGCGAAAATCCAAAATATTTTCATCGGATCTTCAGCAACCTTCCTTACATTGCGATTGCCTTGTTCTTTAACCATTTTATGCTGAGGATACGTCGTTTTGTTTCGGGGAAAATCCTAAATATTTTCTTAATATGCGCTCAGAAGTATATGTCGTGACCACCATTTGAACTGAATACACTGAACCAGGTAAGAAAAATCCTCCACTTCATACCATACTTTATTTAATATCGACTTCTGAATCAATTTTTACGCGATAACAGGGCGGGATCAACTAATCCTGAGAATAGTGCTGCAGTAGCCATTGCTTGTCGTAAAAGGCGACTAAACTGGCTTAACGATTGGGTTCATACTTTCCGAACCCACTATACCGGATTTGGCCCTCATGTACATTTTTGGCTTTCTTGTATGTGAGAGTTGAGTCAGGCTATGCCCCATATATAAAAGTAAGATTAGCGCTAATCCTATTACTTTTAGGGGATGGGATAAATATATTTTGATTGTAAATATTGAGTTCTGAAGTTGGGATTTACCCCCCTCGGACAGGTGGATACGGGACACGACCCCGTTGACCCGTCTGCGTGTAGACTCCCTGAGGCTTGTACCTCTATGTCAGAAAAGCGGACGTTAAACCCTATTCACTCACTCACTCAATTTTACGCGATAAAGCGCAGCTACCATGGAAAAATTGAATAACAACACCTGCCTATGTCCCCGTCCTTGTAGAGTTAGTCATTTAGGAGTTATTTTGAGAAAACCTATATTTTGCTGGAAATAAGGCATGCTGGGACTTTATAACACGTTTCAGTTTCAATCCCTGCATGGATAAATACTTCCATTTCTTTCCCATTGGTCTTTCGGATGAGACTTTCGGATGCCCCGTCTCGAAATAACCTTAGATGTTGCTCTGTGCGTTAACCTTTTTTTCTCACTTATTTCAATCCTTTACTATGTAAATATTGATTCTGATTTTGGGATTTTAACGCCCTGTCTATACATGTGAAAGTGATCTGACCCTGTTAACCGGGTCTAAAATTATCTTACATGTTGTCAGGCTGTTAAACTCCATTGAATAAATAAAGAAATATATAAATTTCTCACAGTGGTTGAGCAAGAGGACGGATCCAACAGGTACTCAATGACTACTTATAGCTGACACCCCATCTCTTAATAATCTTAGCTGTTGTTTTGTGCGTTAATCATTTCACCCATTACTCCTACAGTGGTTGAGCAAGAGGACGGGTCCAACATGTACCTCGCCTTTGCTATCAAAAAATACTTTCATAGTATTTCCATACCACTGGTCTTTCGGATGAGACTTGAAACTGAGGTCTGTTGCTGGGACGTTAAACCGATTCACTTTCACTTTCTACAGTGGTTGAGCAAGAGGACGGCTCCAACAAGTACTATGTGACTAGCAAGTCCGACTACCAAGCTGCTGTCACCTCCCTGCTCTATCCTCGGGGGTTCGAGGAGTACGAAGGTATGATAAATGTTCTGAGAAAAAAATGCTTCTCCACAGCAAAGAATGGGTGAATCAGCTGATTCACCCATTCTTTGCTGTGGAGAAGCATTTTTTTCTCAGAAAATTTATTCATTTATGGACGGAAGTATATGTTGTTACCACTCATTTGAACCGTCTCATCGAGACAGTACAAATGAATGGTAACAAAAGATTTAACATATTTAGCATATTTTTCCCCATTAGATTATATTACACATGCTATGGGTTAAAAATGACATGTTTAATTTCCCAAATACATTGTCAGAGTCCTGTTGTATATCAATCATGCCATGTTTGATTTCTCACACACACTCAGAGTAATCGTCACAATCCTGTTGTGTGTCATACCATGTTTGCACGGTCCGGTTGTAAACCATGCCATGTTTGAATTCCCCCAGAAAGTGTCGCAGTCCAATTGTATATGTCACAGGGTTCAGTTTACAGGGCGAAGTGGGCGAAATTTTCTCCCAAAATTGTCTGACTTCTCGCTATTTTGAGTTGAGGGAGAAGTTTTTCACTATATAAAACAGAAATTTTGGAAAAAATGGTCTATGTTCTCATTTTTTTTGGTGAAAACTTCTCCCTATTTTGAAGGGCTAGCTTGAACCCTGATGTCATGTTTGAATTCCTCCAGAAATTGTCACAGTCCGGTTGCCGTGTTTGAATTCCCACAGAAAATTGCCACAAACTTAGTTGTATATCAGGATGCTATGTCACGTATTACAGACATGCAGGGTTAAACCAAAAGAAAAATAGTCCACACCACCTTGCTAGAGGAACTCGTGTTCTGGATGGTGAAGTTTGAATTCCCCCAGAAAATTGTCACTCTGCTGCTCAGCCTCCTCCCAGATCAGAACTACAAGGTATTTCACCCTTATATGTAGCTGTGACTGGAGAAATAGGGCTTATGGGTTTTGCGACCAGTGTAGATCCAGATCAGCCTGTGCATCCGCACAGGCTGATCAGGATCTGCACTGTTCGCCATTACATCAGTGAAACATCCGTGTTATTTTATGAGGAGCTACACTGGTCACAAAACTAATAAGCCCCATTTCTCTACTAGTCATTATATCAGAAAGCACAATTTTTCCATTTCAGAGATGTATAAATGGTAATCTCTCAGCTGGTAGTAGTCGACTAATTCCTTGATAATGTCAATAGCCAGAAATGTTGGAATATTGGGTTTGTTGTTTATTAAGCATCATGCATGTTCTACATAGTGTGTTTTGCGCAAAGTTTATAGTTACACAAGCGTTTTTCCTTTGTAGGAACAGTTTTAGACGGGGCCTTTATTCTGTTCTATAGCCGAATATCGTATTCATGCGTAAAGTAGGGATGGGTTGTGGACTAGGGGTTAGAACACCTGACTTCCAATCTGGAGGTTGTGGGTTCAAAGCTTGCCTTAGGCATCAAAATATACATCCATAGTATTTCATCGTGCTGATCTTACGGATGAGACGTGCAAAGTTTATAAACTCTATTTCCTTTGCAGGAAGCGTTTACCCGCGTTTATTCAGCACTACAGCCGGATATCTCGCGTGTTGGTCAATGCTCTGGACCGGTCAACGGTGGCTAACAGAGTCGTCCACATCAGTGTCCAGCTGTTCAGTAATGAACAGTTGGCCGTACAGATGGTTGAAACGGTACAACCTGCTGTATATACTCATTGTCAGCCTGAACAACATGATAGAGACAATTCTGACAGAGAGTACGTTACAAGGTAAATATATATAAATTGAAAATATTAGTGTTCAATTTAGGTGAAGGTAATGCCATAATGAAATAGGTGTGTTTCCCATCGTTCGTCCAACCGCTAAAATAAAATCGGCCAGACTCCTGTCTTGGAGTGTTTATGTAACTGCTGTACCGTGAAACCCTCTAAACCGACACCCTGGGGACCTCCCAGGGTGTCCGGTTTTAGAATGGAGTTTGCAGTGGAACCTCTCTAAACCAGACACCCTGGGGACCTCCCAGGGTGTCCGGTTTAGTCCGGTTTAGGGAGAGATTCCACTGTATGAGAATATTTAACGTTTTCACCCCTAAATAACTGGAATGGATTTTGATATGTTAAGTTTCCGACCAATCCAATCCTCACAAAATTTTCAGACTAGTCCATCTATAAAAAGGGATGATATTTTTTCTAAAAAATATGAAAATTACTTGCAAAAAGTGCAGATCCTCATGAGCCGGCTCATCTGGATCTACACTGTTTGCTATAGAGGGCTGCAGTGTTGAAGGGGCTAATAATTAAGTTGTCTGAATGTTGTTAAATCCAGGAATGACAGCCGAAAAATATGATAGCACAGTGCCAACCACAGATTTTTTAGATTTGTTGCATCCTGAGTTGGAGTGTATTATAGATGCTATGTTTAAATTTCAAGTCCGACTACAGTCACACTCGTTACCTTAAAGTCTCTTAAATCAAACTACTGGTAAGTCAAATTCTCACCTTGATCTCTTTTAATTCAAACTACTGATAACTCAAAGTCAAATTTTTGGTCCGAAGTACATGTTTTTCTACATTACAACTCTCGTTAACTCAAATTTTCGTTAACTCTAAGTATTTTCATCAGTCCCCTGGGCTTTGAGTAAACGAGTGTGGACTGTATTATCACTACAATCTTTGTTTAACTTCCAGACGCTCACCAGAACTTCCACATGGTGGTGGACTGCAGCCAGGAAGCAATGAAGGAGCACTGCTATTGGCCGATCATCAGTGACCTCATCAACCTGCTGTCCCACCGTGAGATCGCTCACCTCTTCATGTCTGACGCGAAAACTCGTCACGATGTGGCTCGAACTGCTCTCCTACTCCAGGGTATGGGGTTTTATGTTCGGCCTCGATAGCGGAAAGGGCATTTAGTATTACAATTATGACACGTCATGTGATTTTGTACCTATTAAAGAACATGTGCGTTTTTTCATGAAATATATTTATTTATTTACAGAAACTGATATTTTCTGTAAATGACGTCGAAAGATGGCGATATTTTCAAATGAAAATATTGTCAACTACAACGTCATTTATGGAAACTATCGTAAATTTTGTAAATGTTTTTCATGAAATATCGCATATAAGTTCTTGGGCACAAAATCACAGACGTGTACGTACGTACGTGTGTCGGATTAAAGTTTTTGTTTAAAGTTTTTCGTTATACTATCAAAGCCTCTGCGGGCGCGACATACCGACCGTGGCCATCTAGTATTCATTTGAATCATTTTCAGGTACATTTACAGTGAAACACATTTGAATCATTGCCAATTACTCAAACAAACTTTCCCAGGTATGAATCTGAACCAGCGTGAGCTCCAGCAGCATGTTGAGTTTGAGCCGGACACGTACTACGCTGCTTTTTCGGCGGAATTGGAGATCGCTGCCTCACCAATGTGGTCGCTGATCTCTCATTGTCGCGCCTCGGACACTGTCCACTTCGCGAACACCCTCATCCAGCAGTGTCAGAATACTCTACAGGACTGGTTCGACGCCATCAGCTGTCGCGAGTCTACAAATGTAGGTCAAGGTCATTTGTGCTGGGAGAAATGGGGCGTATGGGATTTGTCACCAGTGTAGCTTCTGATCATACCACCCTCCTGTAGATTGATAACCGTCTATTGCTTGTTGGAAGCATGACATATGTTTCATTGATGGAATGGCAGTGCAGGCGTTGATCGGACTGTCCGGATGCATATGCTGATCTGGGGCTACACTGGTCGCATAAGCCACATTTTTCCAGTCACAGCCACATTTGTGCAGAATTATGTTTGAGCTCTCTTTATCTGCCTTTAATGTAGGTCAAGGTCATTTGTGCAGATTATTTTAAGCCCATTATTATCTGCGGAATCTGTATTAAATGTTGTTTCACTGGTAAGATGTTTGTGGGCTCAACACGCAATTATGGGTATATGATTTCATAAGAAACAGTGGGTGGTTGGTCGGGTGAACGCGATGGCGTAAATTAACGGTAAGGGTTCCTCTTTATAGTAATCAAGATTTGCCTGGTTTGGCCCTATTACTGGTCCTACTGCTTTTGGGAGGGGGGCAAGTGATTCTGGTGTGGCGAGGACCTGACATCAGATCAGGATTATTCTGATTTCAGGCCTGAATATATAGCTTTCTTATTGTAAATATTCAGTTCTGGTTTTGGGATTTTCCCCCCATTTGTTCAGGTAATATATGGGATTTAGGACTAAACCCATTCACCCGGACCTTAAATGACCGTAGCTGTGATAGGCCGTTAAACCCCAACAAACAAACAAGAAGCTATCTATTTATTGTCAATCTTGCATTCATTTCAGCCGAACCCGTTACAGTTGACGTTCCACGTGCCCCTCCACAGGTACCTGGCCATTGTTCCTGTATACCCAGCAGTCTATACAACATGACGATGTGAGACTCGCCACCATCGTGCCACCTGAACGCATGCTCAAAACCCTGCTCATACACTTACTGCAGATACAGGTAGGTTTTAATTGAGACAGCCATGATTTTGTACCTAAAGGACATCTTCGTAATTTTTGTGAAATACGTTTACAAAATTTACAATATTTTCCGTAAATGGCATCAAAAGTTGACAAAATTTTCAGAGTACATGCGGAATTAATTATTTTTCCGCATGTACTCTGAAAATTTTGTCAACTTCTGACTTTAATTATAAGAATATATTGTAAATTTTGTAAACGTATTTATTGAAATTATGCAGATGTCCAAAGGTACAAAATCACATGACATGGGATTTGCATGAAACTTCATCAATAAATTGTTTACATTGATACCTAACCACCCTAGGTCATTCGTTACCTTGACTACTTTTCGTTAAATATAGGTCACATTCGTAAAATCTTGGAAGTACATCCAAATTTTGAATATTTCAACGTTAGTCGGATGTTCGCCAAACTTCATCAGCAATTTCTGTACATCTATACCTTGACCTACTATTCTCGAAATAGTAAGAAGTCTGTCCGTCAAAATCTCATCTCCTGATACATTAGTCCAATTATCACCAAACTTCATCAGTAGCGTTCCTGACATTGATGCCCAACCATCCTGTGTCATCGGTGACCATGACCTAATGTCCTCGGAAATATAGGTCACGACCGTCCAAATTTGGACGTACAGTCGAACTTCGATGGGTCGAACCCTGGTAAACTCGTCAGCCATGCTTGCCTCGAACTAGCCTTTAGGTCCCGGCAAAATTCTTATATAAATACGTTAAAACTACCCGGTATAGGTCGAACTTGTGAAAGTCGAACAACCTCAATGCGTCGAATCGCTGTCACGCCGGTCGTGTATAAATCCACTATAGACACCACAAAACTCGAACATGTCAGACGATTGTCTCCAGACTAGTGATCGACTTTCACACCTATTGTTAACCGGTTGTCAAACAAATCTCAAGTGGTCATTTGAGCGTATACACTAATGGCAGTCGTGACCAGCATATGTGGTAATTATGCATTGACGATAAGGTATTTAGACGTGTTGTGATGGAGCAGGTGAAGCGGAAGACTACGAAGCAAGGCGAGATAACAGACTTCTTCAATACCGGATGTGTATAACTTTCATGTATAACTTGTACTGGGTTCCATGTGATAGTAAATTATGATATGCAGTGAATGTGGTTCCGGGTCCGAAGTAGTGATAGGGGCGACTGGGGCATGCATCTATTGATATCAGTGTATGACAAGCGATGTAATTTTATACCTACAAGCATGCGCATCATTTTATGGCAAATACATATTTGTCATGAAATTACGCAAATGCCAATAGGTACAAACTCACGAGATGCTTTCACATGATCGTATCGGACGGGGCAATCAAGTCCGCCAATTGTATTTCCTAATCATTTTCTGTTGTTCTCGTGTTCTATTGCTGTATAATGGCTATGTAAATAAAAACACGCATGAGTTTGCCGCTTTCTTTATTTGATTAAAGCCTGTTTCTGTTAATAAACGACTGTGACAATCGACCGTAAATGCAAATGTAAGCGCATTTATATGAAACAACGTGTAGTAATGACGACTTGTTCCACTTAGTACACTGACCAACTCGTACTTAACCCTGCAGGCTGTTCGACCCATCGAAGTTTGACTGTATGTCCAAATTTTGTATATCTCCTGATATATTAGTCAGATGTTCGCCAAACTTCATCATTTGCTTCCTTACATTAATACTTAACACCACTGTGTTGTTTAAGGGGCCATGACGTACTTTTTCGAAATATATGTCGTGTTCGTCAAACTGGACATATGTCAAAATTTTGATTATCTCCTCATAAGTTAGTTGGATGGTCGCCAAACTTTATCAGTAGCTTCCTTACATTGATACCTAACCACATTGGGTCATTTGGTGATCTTGACCTACTTTACTCAAAATATGGGTCAAAACTTTGGACATACATCCAAATTTCACATATTTCCTGATACGTTCATCGGATCTTCACCAAACTTCACCAGTAGCTTCCTTACATTGTGATTGCTTTGTTCTTTTACCCATTTCATGCTGAGGCCATTTTGTTTGGGGAAAATCCTATATATTTACTTTATATGAGCTCAGAAATATATGTCGTGACCACCATTTGAACCGTCTCGTCGAGACGGTTCAAATGAGTGTTCAAATGAGTGGTCACAACATATACTTTCATTGAGAAATAACAAAAATAAAAATATAATATAATAATTTCATACCCATAAAGGTGTATTCCGCATGTAATGGGTTAACACTCGTAAGATACTCCATAAAATGCATTACTGTGTTAAGGGAGATAATTCCAGACTGGGCCAATTTTCTGTGCCACCAGGTGGCGACCACGGAGATCTACAGCGGTATGTGGGTGAGGAACGGGCTCCAGATAAAGGGTCAGGCAATGACGTACGTCCAGTGCCATTTCTGCTACTCGATGGTGGACGCCGACATTTACCTCATGCAGGTGATGATTTGGATTTGTTTTGTTTGTGTTGCACATTATAGGAATGAATGGCCTTTTTGTGGAATTTATCGGGGTATAAACTTGGAAAAGTCGCGGGAATACTGGACGAAGCGATAAAAAATTAAAATTTTCGGGGAAAAAAAAGAAAAAAAAAAGATTTTTTTTATTATTTTTTTCGAAAATTGTAATTTTTTAAGGCCTATGTCACCGATAAATTCCACAAAAAGTCCATTCATTCCTTATAATTCCAGCATTTGAAATAAATTCATCAAGAAAATGTGTTTATTTTCCATTTTCTTAAGAATTATTTTAACTGCGCCTGACGGTTACGGAAAGTAGTTCGGCATTGGAGTTTACTGGGATATAAATTTTGGACAGAGACTTGCTACGGACCAATCAAATGTTAGGGAATTGTGTAAATATTTTTGTGCTGGAATTATCAAAAGATAAATAGACAATAACAATTTTTCCTGTTATCCTTTTATGGAAAACACGGTTATCACCCCTGAGGTTCAAGAGCAGCAATTCCGGTTTGATATAAAAGCATATAGGCCAATAAACGTGTCCGATACTGGAAAAATGTCTCCATATATTACAACCTGAGATGTGGGAAAGCACGTTTAAGAAATTTATTATTTTGCCTATCATTCATTTGTAGATCTGTGCATGTCGGCTGGACCCAGATTTCTTTGTGCAGACAGTGCTTGACAGGTAAGTCTCCATATTCTCGTGAAATTACAAAGTTAGTGTGCTCTATTATGTTACGTAAACAAATATCTGCAATGGCTGATTTGAATATCAAAGTCTACTTTCAATACTTACATAAGTGTGCCTGGCACCAGATCAGGATGTTGTAAATGCTGTAAGGGTACTGTAATTGCATCACTGAACATGCGATGTTTCACCGTTTCACTAAAGTTTGTACGACTAAAGTTTGTACGACTAAAATGTTCGTAAGTGCAAAATTATGATAGTCTGTACATTTCACATTAGCAATGTGTTCTTGTAAACAATTATTGGATTTACATTTATTGAGCATAGGCTGCGTTTACAGTTTAAATCCAATAATTGTTTACAAGAAAACATTGTTAATGTGAAATTTACAGACTATCATAATTTTACACTTACGAACATTTTAGTTGTACGAAGTTTAGTGAAACGCACCCCAGAGTTCCAGATGTCTCGGGGCAATTAATCTGGAATTTTGAAATGGTAGTTGAATAAACACTATATATCCGTTTTCAGGTTCCACATCAGCGACTGGCTGTCGTTCAACCCGAACCCTGGTTCCCCGTCCTACAAGCTGGAAAAGGACCAGGAGTTGGCAATGATAGAGGGCGCTCTACAGTACTTCACCATGCTGCTGTCTGTGCGCACGTACCTCGGTATGCAAATAGCAGTTTGAATATAAAATTTACACCTTATCCAACCCACTATTTATCACAGAAATTCACTTATTTTGTACTCCCTCAGTTGGAAACCAAGCTTATCCCATGAAAACGTGTTGTAACCCATTTCATAAATGTGATATGACACACGTGTAATAACACCTGCAGTGATTTTGATTGGCCGTCCATAAGTTTGTAAGCACCTTATATTGTTGTGATCATAAGAGGGTGCTTTCCAGTACATCACGAGTTGGCTGTCTGTATGCATGTATCCCTGGATGTTCAGTAAATCCTATAAGCTGAGTATCCAGAAAACTGTGCATCCCTCAGCAAATATGTCTTCCTCGGCTACCACCTCTGTAGACATCATTACCTTTGGTTAACAATATTCATTGTTGCCCTCACTGGTCAGCAATATTTATATGTGTCTGTGATTGGAGAAAATGGGCTTTAATATGGGATTTGTGACCAGTGTAGCTCTTGATCAAATAGCACACTCCTGTGGCCCGATGACGAACTATGTTGCTTGTTAGAAGCGTGACGGGTGGTTCATTGCTGGAATGGCGAACAGTGCAGATCCTGATCAGACTGTGCGCATGCACAGGCTGATCTGGATCTACACTGGTCGTAAAACCCATAAGCCCCATTTCTCCAGTCACAGCCACAGCATGTACAGTGAAACCTCTTGCTTCGCTGTAAATCAGGCATGTGACCATTCTGAAACATGTGTGTATGCTATGCTATCATGAACACGCATTGTCACCTGAGATAAATGACCAAGAAGATCACAGATGTTTTCTTGGTGTCCAGTTTAGAGAGGTTCCACTGTATATTACAGGTATAGAGGACCGTGAACTGACGCGACTCGAGATGGCCACCCTGCTGTTTGTGAACGACCGCCATCACAGTCAGCTGTTGGACCTGATGCCAGAGAAGTCGGGAATGTCGGGACACGGCAAGGAGCTATTTGAGGCGACGTTGAAGGACGTCGCTGATTACAAGGCGCCAAACTTTGAACCAGGTGGAGGTCTGCAACAGGGGACTTATGTCCCGAAAGGTAAGGACAGTGACACACTTTAATAGTCGTCTTGTGTATGTTCTAGATCCTATAGAATTCATTATACAGTCGAACCTCTCTAAACTGGACAGAGAGGAAGGTTAGTTGTGCTTAATTTTGATATATTTCATTGCCATTTACCTGCAATAATAATATATGTTCATAACCACAAAACAACAATGTGTCTTGAAGTGGTCACGGAAACTTCGGACATCTGCGTAATTTCATTAAAATACGTTTACAAAATTTACAATATTTTCATAAATAAAGTCAAAAGTTGACAAAATTTTCAGAGTATAATTCTGCATGTACTCTGAACATTTGTAAACGTTTTTCATGAACTTACGCAGATGTCCGAAGGTACAAAATCACATGGCATGTCTCGTATAGGATTGGAATTGGGAAGTACTGATGTTCAGAAATTAGAAGTCAAAACTGGCTGGTCCTGTCAATAGGGGTTACACTATAGTAAACAACACGTTACTTTATACTTTCCTTGACAAATAAGGAAAATATGGAGAAAATGCTTAAAAAATTTCAAACGATATTCTGAATATAATTTGTTATTTAACCTTTCCAGATGAACTGTGGGAGACGGAGTACGACCCTGTACATGTGACTTTGAGAGCAGTATACAGGAAGGACTTCCAATCCGCCATGGACAGATACACCGAGTTGTAAGTAGTAACGACGGTATAGTGCAACCTCTCTACAACAGTCACCCACGGGAAGACGCAAAACTGGCTGTTGTAGAGAGGTGGCTGTTGTAGGGAGGTTAATGCTGAATTAAATTTTGTCGTCACAACTAACCTTCCATATTTCTCATCAAAAAAATGCTTTGCCAACATTTAAAATAGCGGCTGTTACAGGTGGCCATTCGGGGAGGTTCGACTGTATTAACCCTAAATATTGGGACACAATTAGTTTTGGGAAACCCCTATTAAATAGGGGTTTCCCAAAACTAAATGTGTCCCATGTGACCTTTAGAGCCATAGACAGGAAGGACTGACAGGTCATGGATAGATATACCGAGATGTAATTGGTAACTACCATATTAACCCTAAATGTTTGGACAGCATTTATTTTTGAAAAGCCTTACATTGTATTAAATTTCTTATAATTACACCCCTGGTTTATGAGGCATGCCGAGGGGTATAGAGTCTTCACCTTAGGTTTGTCTGTCCGTCCATAACATGATAACTTGACATTTCAAAATTTGTGGTAACATAGTGTCGTATCGGGCATTGACCTGATATGAATATCCGGTTACATCGATTTGTAAAATGACATTTCATTGGTCGAATTCCGTCACTTGATGTTACCGAATGATGTCGGTGTAATGCCGCAACGCCATTCAACGAAAACTGTTTTATATTTGATCATCGGCTGGCATAAAACATTACCTGATAAATAGAATACAGCCAAGTTTATCAGGCTCGGCACAGAAACTGTCGGAATTCCCAGAGCTCCAGTTAAGGTGTGTAATTTGACCAAATATTCGAGGTATTTTCCTTAGTTCTTCACCAAAAATGGCAAGTTGTGAGTTCTCAATGAGACGATTCTAAAGCACTCCCAATTTGCCATTTTTGGTGAAAAAATAACAAAATTCCCCCCAAAGTTGATCAAATTACGCACCTTAACTGGAGCTCTGAATTCCTACTCATTTCTTAGCCGTATCTGATTATCTTGATATCAACAGACGCTAACCTGATACTGATATGTGGCTGTGACTGGAGAAAAGGGGTTTATGGGATTCCAGACCAGTGTAGCTCCTGATCAAATAGTACACATGTGTAGCTTGATAACAATCTATATTGCCTGTTAGATGCATGGCGATTGTTTACTTGATGGAATGGCAGACAGTGCAGATCCAGATCAGACTGTGCGGATGCACAGGCTGATCTGGATCTACACTGGTTGCAAAACCCATAAGCCCCATTTCTCCAGTCGCAGCCACATATGAAGTCTGTCAATCTCAGCTCAGAGAGAATACCATGCTAATGTCTTTTCTAGGACATGCTTTGAAATTCCAAGGTTTCCTAGCCTTGCCTGATAAACTTAATATCAAAAGACAGTGACCTGGTATTCTATTTATCAGGTAACATTTTATACTCGAAAATGACCACAGATGATGTCGTTATCTATGGACAGAACGCGGACCTGTTTACGTTGCGTCATTACACTGACATCATTCGATAATGTCATGTGACATCATCCGACCAATGGAACGTCATTTTCATTTCGTTGTAACCCAGATGTTTGTATGTTACCTTTGCTTCGTGAAATCAGTAAATTTGTTTAATAAATATCATATTAAATCATCACACAGACCCTCTATGTACCTCTATATACATGGCAGCATGAAGAAGAAAAGGAAATACAAAGGGAAGAGTCAGCCGTGGCCGCCCTTCAAACCTCCGTTACAGGTCCAAGATGCGTACAACGCCATGTACAGAATACTCCATTGTCGTACGATGCATTCCCTCATATTTACGGTTCTACACAGGGTATGTAGGCCTCGCAACGTGATGGGAGGAATGGGGTTTATGGGTTTTGCAACCAGTGCATCAGCAGTCTGATCAGGATCTGCACTGTTTGCCATTCCATCAATGAAATCACCCGACATGCTTCTAACAAAGTAATACAGATCGCTATCAGGCTACAGGAGCGTGCTATCTGATCAGGAGCTACACCAGTCAAAAATACCATAAGCCCCATGTCTGTGTAACAACCGTCATGCTTCTAACAAGCAATATTGATCAGGCTTCAGGAGTGTGTTATTTGAATACTACATTGGTCGCATATGCCATAAGACAAACATCGCTGTGATAGATTCATTTTCATCTTGTGGACGTTAATTTGGCACGGGATTGTACATCTGTATTCCGTGTTGCAGGCATTGAAGGACGTCGCCTTACCAGAAAGCATCTGTTTCTATGCCATCAACCTGCTGGAGCTCGCCATAACTATCCCCAACCCTGACACGAGGATGAAGTCTCATGTAAGTCGTGGCCCGTGTTTGTTGGGAGTGAGTTGCGGGCAGTAACTCTACAAAACTCCTGTACTGTTTGTAGCATAGTTACGGTTCATTTACGGAAAATATTGAGTAAATTTTGTAAAACGTATTTAATGAAATTGCGCAGATGTCCGAAGGTACAAAATCACATGGTGGGTGGTTGGTCAGGCGAATTTGACAGCGTAAATTAGCAGTAGGGGTTCCTCCTTATAGGAATCACGATTTGCCTGGTTTGGCCCTCATGTACGTTTTTACCTTTGGCTCTTTTGTTGCCTGGGAGTTGAATTGGGTTATTGCCCATTATAAAAGTAGTAAGATTATTACTGATCCTACTGCTTTTGGGAGGGGGCCGAGTGATTCTGGTGTGGCGAGGACCTGGCATCAGGATTATTCTGATATCAGGGCTGAATATATATTATTTATTATTGTAAATATTCAGTTCTGATTTTGGTGATGTACCTTAAAACATGTACATGTACTTTTAAACATGGATACTACGGAAATATTATTTAGTACTAAACCCGGCCTTAAATGACCTTACCTGTTGATAAGCCGTTAAACCCCAACAAACAAACAAACGACATGGTGTGTCCATTTTCTCAGACGAAGTCATTCCCGGGCAGCGTGCCGGACCGGAACTACCGAGAATGGTTCGCAGGCAGTGACATCTTCCAGAACATCCAGACGACCGTGCGGGAAGTCTCGGTACCCGTGTCTCACGCCGGATTGGACGAGGACAGCTTGCTCAGCACCATCACCATGGATACGTCGTTTGAGGAGATGTTCCAATTGGCTCCCAGTGCTATCGCAGGTACGTTTAACCCATTCAACACCACAGGCCTGTATATTGGTTTTTGCAAAAAGTGTAGATCTGTACTTTTTGCAAGTAATTTTTATATTTTTATGAACAAAAACACACCCCCCTTTTCATAAATGGACTAGTCTGAAAATCATTTTGTGACGGTTAGATTGGTTGCAAAATTAACATATCAAAATCCATTCCAGTTACTTACGGGTGAAAGGGTTAAATAGAGAATACCAAGTTCACCTCTTCATGCACGACGCAAGACTCATCACAATGTGCTATGTATGCCATTATGATAGTGGCTTGTGGGTCTTCAGGGGTTCCATTTTATCATTGTCGAATCTTTTCGCACGTCAATCACCAAGCCGATGTTTTAATTGAAAAGAGTGCAGAGTTGTTGCACTTAAGGGCATTGGTAACATCATGGGGCATGTTCAACTCGTCACGCAGATTGATCAGGTTCTACACTGGCCACCATTCCATCAACCTGACATTATTTATCCCGTATTGCCGTGAAACATTTTTGATATCCCGTCAACTACGACATAATCACTGTGTATGAATATGTGCGGCTGGGTTATTTTTTGCATTTTAATGCGATTTGTAGTGTTGACGATAAATAGAATAGTAGGTTAGTGCCGTGAATGGGAAAAAATATCTGGCAAGGCTTAGGAAACGGGATATATTTTTTCCCATTCACGGCACTAACCTGCTATTCTCTATTTATGCCTCTGTGTAACAGGATGATCGGGATTTTTCATTAGCTGCTATTTGTAAGAAAGCAATTATGTGATTTTCTAATCCCCGGAAATTGTCCGTATTTGTAGGAACGACCGGGCCGATCGTTGCCGCCCATTCGGGCCACATGCCGGCCAAAACCATGGTATCCATGCCCGGTGGTAACAACGCCCAACCCAACATCCTTCCCGTGCATACGTCCAGTAGCCAGTCGCTTCCGAAGTTCGAAACACGCGGCATGTCGACCGAGCAGCGCTCGATTCAAGTCTCGGTAAACGAGAGCATATTGACTCTGTTGTTTAAATATACGCTAAGATGAGCGGGAAGCCTTGTTCGTACGTGCCGACGTCGGTTTGGCGGGCGAACCGTGAGTACCAGCAGTGTCGGCGATGGGACTCATTTTATTCAGCGAACGTTGGATAGACTGTGCCAGCAGAACGTGGGCTGTGCACGAAATGTGGAAGTGGTGTACCAGTCACTTCTTCCGAATGAGGGGTCGACGTCAAAGAAGGGGAAAACTGCCGTCGACAAGGAGAAAGGTAGTGATTAGTGGTGTAGCGATACGCATACCTCGCGATACAATGCGTATCATGATACCTGGGTCGCAATATACTAGTACCTTCACAAAATACATTTTCAGTGGTCCATATGCGAGATATAATGCATAAAACGAAACCCAAAAACGGTTGCAGATCGCTGGACTGATTTGTGTATATTCTTCCGAATAATTTAATTTTAATATTTGTGCAGTTTACCAGACTATTTTTAGTGTATTTTGGGATTGCAAAGCATTCAATTGTGAAAACCGTATTGAATCGAATATCAGTGTCGTTCATCGTGAAACGCATCGTCTGCAAAATATTGTGGTACATCCAATTTTCAGTGAATCGTTCCACCCCTAGTATTGATCGTGTGTATTTGTGTGGGAACTCTCAAACTACTTTTCTAGACATATAATGGGAAAGGAAAAACTAGATTTGATTTTTCAATCGTGTGTTAGTTACAATATGTAGCTGTGACTAGAGAAATGGAGAAATGGATTTTGCGACAGTGTAGATCCAGATCAGCATGTGCATCCGCACAGTCTGATCAGGACCTGCACTGTTCGCCATTCTATCAATGAAGCACCTGTCGTGCTTCAAACTTACAAATTAGATCGTGGTCAGGCTACATATGTGTGCTATTTGATCACGAGCTACACTGGTCACAAATTAAGTATGTCGATGAGTATATCAGGGCTCCAGATAAGGAATTAGTAATTAGTATTTTCACTCCATCATATCTGAAGCAATTGTGTATTTCGATATTTTAATTGGGTAAAAAATAAAATCACTCTACTGTTTACACATCAACAGACTGCAATTATTGAATAGTTTGCTTCGAAATGAAAACATGTCTTGGTATTTCATTAGAATTGTCTCCTTGGAGACAATTCTAATGAAATACCAAGATGTGTTTTCATGGAAAATAAGAAAAATATGCTATATTTGTGGCCTGTTTATTGTTTTCTGTAGCATGATAAAGGTACCACAACTTTTTTATTGCTTTTTTGATACTCGCTACTTCTGATTTCAATTGGGTTTTTGGCAATTTTAATTGGGTATTTATGCAAATACGCAGCTTATCTGGAATTCTGGTATATAGTTTTCGTCATTCCGTTCGTCTGTCCGTATGATTTTTTGTCAATCCAGGCAGAGGGCGGGGGTATATGTGAGCGCTGTGCTCACTTGCTCTAGTTATTATATCATTTCATAATTAAAAGCGTACTTTACAAACATATTAATCAGTTCCTTACATTAAACATGGTTTTATTGAGAACAGTAGAAAATAAAATTGTAACTGTAATATCCTCCCAGTTGTTAGGGAATATCTGGGGCCCGTTTCACTAAACATCGTACGACTAAAATGTTCGTAAGAGCAAATTTAAGATCGTCTGTAAATATCAATTTATGGATTTACATTTATTGAGCATAGGCTGCATATGCAGCCTATGCTCAATAAATGTAAATCCACTAATTATTTACAAGAAAACAATGTTAATGTGAAATTTACAGACCATCATAATTTTGCACTTCGAACATTTTTAGTCGTAAGAAGTTTAGTGTAACGGCCCCTGGCATTTCCTAATAATACGCCATTCTTTACATAGGCGACGTAAAGCGAGAGAACGGCAGCAAAAACTGATGGCAGACTTTGCTTCCAAACAGAAGGCATTTATGGAACAGGCTATGGATACGGAAGGTGTGTGGTATATTCACTTCAGTGTAATTGTATTGTGTATAATACATGCTACCCAGTGCTTTACCGTGTTTCTGGTAGGATTTATTTCCTTGAAGGAAATATTTCTTAGACATTCGCAAGACTTAATTGACATTTTGATGTCATTCCCGGCAAGGAAACAATTCATACGCTAACGTCAAAATTGTCAATTTTGACAATGTTATAAGCTGGTCTAAGAGCCAATTTCACATTTTTCGAAGAGCATGTAATATACAATTTATTCCACTACCATTTTGAAATACCCGACTTATTTCCCTTGACATCTAGAAATCTGACAAAGAAACGAGTGCGCAGCACGAGTTTCTTTGTCAGATTTACAGATGTCAAGGGAAATATATCTGGTATTTCAAAATGGCAGTTGAATGAACTCTATATATTCCTATTTCAAAGGGTGATGACTCGATATTTAGTGGGTTAGAGATCCAGATAAGTTTTGTGTCTAAAGAGTATTGTACCCCCTGATTTCAAATTCAATGTGTATTTTATTTTTACAAATGGATTTTTTATTTTCTTAATTTTTAAATAGGGAACAAATGATCAAAACATAAAGCAAATTTAAACATTTACTTATTTGAGCTGCCAAAAGCAAACACACTGTTTGCTTTTTGCAGGTCAACTAAGTAAATTTTCTACTTTATTACAATATTTTCACTACTCAATTTGAAAATCAATGCGTATTTTCACATTGCTGTGAGTATTCCCACCTTTGATATACCACCATGTGGTCCCCAGGTGGTCCCCAGGTGGTCCCCAGGTTGTCCGGCTTAGAGAGGTTTCACTGTAGATCAGATATTTGATAATTCTGAACCATAGCCGATCACGAACAGACATTATCACCGGAGATAACTCACCAAGAAATTCATCAAAAATAAGATCACATGTGCTTTCTTGGTGTCTGTTTTTGAGAGGTTCCACTGTACTATTTGTCAGTCAACCAATCTTTGCTGTGTTTATACTGTATACCATGCCCTGCAATAAATCATACAATCCGTCCATCTTGATCAGATTCAGAAAAGAATCTATGTATTATTGTGATGTACCATTATCGATCCATCAATCAATCTTTGCTGTATTACTCTATACTATGCCTTCCAATCAATCAATCAGTCAATGAACCCATCCACAGATTCGGAGGACGGTCCGTCCACGAGCGAGGCCACCGGTCAGTCAGCGAGGGTGGAGGTGGAGCAGGAGATGTACGACTGTGTCATCTGTGGCCAGACCACCGCGTCCACCGTAGATCGCACCATCGGCCTCGTCGTGCTGCTCCAGTCTTCTAGTGGTATGTAGTTCCACAGGCGAGTGACCCCCCATTCCATCAATGAAATTCCCGTTATAACAAGCAATATAGATCGTTATCACAGAGCTGCAGATACGGTGCGTATTTGCGTAAATACCCAATTAATATTGTCAAAACCCCAATTGAAATCAGAAGTAGCGAGTATCAAAAAGCAATATAGATTTTATGGTACCTTTATCATGCTGCGGAGAACAATAAACAGGCCACAAATATAGCATATTTTTCTTATTTTCCATGAAAACACATCTTGGTATTTCATTAGAATTGTCTCCAAGGAGCAAACTATTCAATAATTGCTGTCTGTTAATGTGTAAACAGTAGTGTGATTTTATTTTACCCAATTTGAAATACCCAATTGCTTCAGAAATGATAGAGTGACAACATTCAATTACTAATTCCTTATCTGGAGCCCTGTTAGCAGGCTACAGTTGGCCCGTAGCAGTGAAGAAATAATACCACAGCGGACTGTTGAGCGAGGGTCAGGGGGGCCTCCTACAGAAAAGAGAATTAAACCTGGACCCTAAAAATTGTGTTTCCTGCGTTCTAGAGCCTAAATAGTGCCACGTCGCGCAGTGGTGGTGTCTACCGCCGAGCACAGAGTGTGCTATTTGATCAGGAGCTACACTAATCAACAAAACACATAAGCCCCAATTCTCCAGTCACTGTATGCATGATATCTAGTTGGGAATGGATGCACTTTATGTGTTGTTTATATGGGTTTATTTAGTTGCTTAATTGGAAGGTTGCGTTCGTATATTAGTGCTTGGGTACCTCTAGGCAATGTTGCCAAATGAAACTCTACTACAGCTTTATAATTTAAGTAGACCCACTGCTGAAATATTTTGTTTGTTTTTGGGAATGGTGACTTTTTGTTATTGATGAAAGATTATTTACATTTAAAAATATTTCAAATTCAATGTGTTTAATAGCCAAATGTTCGTCGGCAGCAAAATGTGAAACAGTCTATAGTTCACATGTAATGTGATTTTCAGTGCTGGGTCACAGGCCACAGACAGAATCCTGCCGAACGCTGTCCCTGGGCGACAAGCAGAGACAAAGAATCACAACTTGCTCAAGAGTACAGACGAAACGCCTCGAGACGCTGTTTAGACACTTCGAAGAGGTGCGTCAGCTGGATTTGATTGATGATTTTAATTAATAAGCCATTCTGTGGGAATTACTTCCCTAGTCGCATTTTGGCGATTTAAAAATAGACAGAAAATTCCGGGCATCTACGGAATTAATTTCTGCACATGCTCTGCTTTTTTGTATCAAAACAAATGTTGTAAGTTGTGTATATTTTTATTTTTTTTTATTTTATTTTTATGTTATTTTGAAAATTGACATAAAATTCAGAGCATATTGCGCGATTCAGTTTTTCACATGCTTTTGTATCAAAAATATTTAAGTCTATACATGCGTCCAAGTTTTTTGGTTAACATTTTTTGGTACGCTATCAAAGCGTCTGCAGGGCGACATGTGGGCTGCGGTCATCTAGTTATATAAAAAAATGTTATATTTTCTGTGATCTTGAAAATTGACAGAAAATCCAGAGCATGTGCGGAATTAAATTCCGCATATGCTCTGGATTTTCTGACAATTTTTAGCCAGGTTTTTTGAAAAAAAATCCAGGCTATTGGATTGGCGAAAGCCGGGCGGGCGGGCGGCGGGCGGCGGGCGGGCGGCGGGCGGCGTCCACAATCAATGTTAAGTTTTCGTGTTTGAGTCCATTTCTTTGTTACTGTACCACCTAGGACCACCAAACTTTCACAGCTTCATAATCAAAGGGTGCCCACCACATATCACTATCCAACATGTTACTTTTTTTTACTTCACCCTATTTTTTCCGCGTAATCGACTTAGCCATTTTCAATGTTAAGTTTTCGCGTTTACAATGTTAAGTTTTCGTGTTTAAGTCCATTTCTTTGGTACTGTAGCACCTAGGACCACCAAACTTTCACAGCTTCATAACCAAGGGGTGCCTACCAGATACAACTATCCAACATGTGACCATTTTTTTACCTTCACCTATTATTTCTACGTAATTGACTTAGCCATTTTCAACGTTAACTTTTTAACGTACGTCTGGTTAGAGTTTTTTGGTTTAAAACTTTTTCGTTATATATATCTCTGCAACTGCTTCGCCCATTACCTTGAAACTTCACATGGGTGTTTATCATCATCCATATTTTCATTCTAACCCCCAAACCGTGCGGCCCCTGTGCCCAATGTCAAGGTCAAATTACTTTGAATTTTTTTTGTTAAACTTTTTTCGTGTACTATATCTCTGCAACTGCTTCACCCAATACCTTGATACTACACTGGGTGTTTTCATCATCATTGTCGCACCTGCTTGTGGAAAGCGCGATCCTGTGCCCAATGTCAACGGGTCAAATTACTTTGAATTTTTTTTGTTAAACCCTCGTTTGTGTACTATATCTCTGCAACTGCTTCACCCAATACCTTGATACTTCACATGGGTGTTTATCATCATTGTCGACCCTGCTTGCGGAAAACGCGATCCTGTGCCAATGTCAAGGTCAAATTACTTTGAATTTTTTTGTTTTAAAGTTTTTTCGTGTACTATATCTCTGCAACTGCTTCACCCAATACCTTGATACTTCACATGGGTGCTTATCATCATTGTCGCACCTGCTTGCGGAAAGCGCGATCCTGTGCCCAATGTCAAGGTCAAATTACTTTTAATTTTTTTGTTAAATTTTTTTCTTGTTGTACTATATCTCTGCAACTGCTTCAACCCAATACCTTGATTACTTCACATGGGTGTTTATCATCATTGTCGCACCTGCTTGCGGAAAGCGCGATCCTGTGCCCAATGTCAAGGTCAAATTACTTTGAATTTTTTTTGTTAAAGTTTTTTCGTGTACTATATCTCTGCAACTGCTTCACCCAATACCTTGATACTTCACATGGGTGTTTATCATCATTGTCGCACCTGCTGCGGAAAAGCGCGATCCTGTGCCCAATGTCAAGGTCAAATTACTTTTAATTTTTTTGTTAAAGTTTTTTCGTGTACTATATCTCTGCAACTGCTTCACCCAATACCTTGATACTTCACATGGGTGTTTATCATCATTGTTGCACCTGCTTGCGGAAAGCGCGATCCTGTGCCCAATGTCAAGGTCAAATTACTTTGAATTTTTTTGTTAAAGTTTTTTCGTGTACTATATCTCTGCAACTGCTTCACCCAATACCTTGATACTTCACATGGGTGCTTATCATCATTGTTGCACCTGCTTGCGGAAAACGCGATCCTGTGCCCAATGTCAAGGTCAAATTACTTTGAACTTTTTTGTTAAAGTTTTTTCGTGTACTATATCTCTGCAACTGCTTCACCCAATACCTTGATACTTCACATTGGGTGCTTATTCATCATTGTCGCACCTGCTTGCGGAAAAGCGCGATCCTGTGCCCAATGTCAAGGTCAATTACTTTGAATTTTTTTGTTAAAATTTAGTTTTTTCGTGTACTATATCTCTGCAACTGCTTCACCCAATACCTTGATACTTCACATGGGTGTTATCATCATTGTCGCACCTGCTTGCGGAGCGTGATTCTGTGCCCTATGTCAAGTTCAAATTACTTTGAATTTTTTTGTTAAAGTGTTTTTTTCGTGTACTATATCTCTGCAACTGCTTCACCCAATACCTTGATACTTCACATGGGTGTTTATCATCATTGTCACACCTGTTTGTGGAAAGCGCGATATCGTCAGCATTTTGGCATACGTCCGTCGTTCGTCGTGTGTCCGGTTAAAGTTTTTTGGTTAAAGTTTTTCCATTTACTATATCTATTTTTTTAGTGTCCATGCCTCGCCCCAAGGCGCGACATGCAGGCCAGGGCCATCTAGTCTACAAAAAGTGGGTATAATTATGTTATCCAAGTGTCTATGCTTGGAAAAAACCTGGCCTTCGTGGCTTTGCCTCGTTTCTTGTTTTATGTCATTTGGAGAAAACGTTTCTCATTGAGATAGCAGTCGGTGTAGCCACACATCATCCTGTGCTTCCATACAGTCTGATCTGGATCTACACTGTTCACTATTTCTGAAGCATTTAACAAACATTAATTAACCCGTTTCATGCTGAGGATATGCCATTTTGATTGGGGAAAATCATAATTATTTTCTTTAAATGTGCTTTAAAGAAGTATATGTCGTGACCACCATTTGAACCGTCTCATCGAGACGGTTCAAATGAGTGGTCACAACATATACTTTCATTGAGATTTAACAAAATAAAAATAAAATATTTGAATAAATTCATACCTGTGAAGGTGTATTTCGCATGTAATGGTTAATTCATAAAGACATACTAGTTTTCTGAGAAATGCAGATGGGTTGTGGTCTGGGGATACAGCATTGGACTTCAATGCTTCCTACTCGACTTGTGAACAAAATCTTTCATAGTATTTCCATCCCACTGGCTGAGCTCCAGTTAAGGTGCGTAATTTGGAGGTAAATTTCTTGTTTATCCATCAAAAATGGCAAGTTGGGAGTGCTTTAGAATCGTCTCAATGAGACGATTCTAAAGGACTCCCAACTTGCCATTTTTGATGAAGAAAATAACAAAATTTCACCCCAAGTTGGTCAAATTACACACCTTAACTGGAGCTCTGCCCACTGGTCTTTCGGATAAGATTTTAAAACTGAGGTCTCATCCAAATATGACCTTAGGTTGTCCGGTTAGCACAATCGGTAACGAGCACGCTTCTCACTGATGCGGCTCCGGGTTCGATCCTCGGCAGGGGCAGTTTGTGAGATGGTGTGGTGGTCGCCAGATCGGACAAATGGTACTCCGGTTTCATCCCACATTAATGACCGCCTTCATCTGCGCCAACGAAAGTATTTGTATAAGTGCCCTCATACTGGTTGGTAAAATTAAAGTTTAATATGACCTTAGCTGTTGCTGGGACATTAAACCCGCCACTTATATTGTATGACAGAGTTCGTGCCAAACCTCGGTGAATATCGGATGGGAGGGCGGCGTGCTGGTACAGACGTGCGGACATCACCTGCATTTAGACTGTCACACCTCGTACGTCTCCTCGCTCATGGTAAGTCTGGCTGTTCCGCGTCCATCCATGAACTTGATGGCTTATTTTTATGGCTTATTTCACAGAGCTCCAGATAAGGTGCGTATTGGCGTATTTTACGCAATTATTTTAGATAAATATGCATTGATTATCAAAAGTGAGAGTACAAAATACGCACAGCAATGTGAAAATACGCATTGATTTTCAAATTGAGTAGGGAAAATACGGACATAAAATTGAAAATTCATTTAGTTGAGCTGCAAAAAGCAAACAGTGTTTGCTTTTTGCAGCTCAATTAAGTGAATGTTTAAATTTGTTTTTGTTTTTTATCATTTGTTCCATTTGTTCAATAACCCATAAAAATAAACTACGCAATGATTTTGAAATCAGGGGGTATAGTACGCTTTAGACACGAAGCTTATCTGGAGCTTTGTATTTCATGTGAATTCACAGAGGCAGACTGGTTCTACCCAGTTACATACCGTATTTGTATATGACCTCTCCACAGAACAGATGCTGAATCTCATTCAATTAATAAATTTATTGCTTTGAAAAATTACCTAAAATTGTTGTAGAAGATCTGCGATAACTTTTGTAAGCTATGTCAAACGTTGGCAATGTTTTTAGAAGATGAACAAAATATTTGTATCAGCTTTTGCTGTTGATGTGCAATATATTGTAGCTACATATATGTACATGTATTTGAAATTGGTATCAGGGAGGAAACATATGTGGAAAATCAGTATCGGCCTGAGCATTTTTGTATGTGGAAAAGCATTAAAACATGTGCCAGCTCATCATTTGTCGTAAATTCATAATTGAAACACCCATTCAACGTATTCCGTTTATATCTCAATATTTACACTGTCCATATATGTGGTTGTGACTGGAGAAATATGGCTAATGGGATCTGTGACCAGTGTAGCTCCTGATCAAATTGCACAATCCTGTAGCCTGATAATGCTTCTTAGAAGCATGACGGGTGTTACATTGATGGAATGGCAAGCAGTGCATATCCTGATCAGCCTGTGCATCTGCACATCTGGATCTACACTGGTCGCCAAACCCATAAGCCCCATTTCTCCAGTCACAGCCACATATACGTTTGTCAGACTTGACTCGGAAACATGTAGGAATTCCTTGGTTTACCAAGGAATTCCTACTGTTTCCGAGCCAAGACTTATAAACTTGATATCAAAAGAAACAATGTGGTGAAAAGTTGTATGTGGAAAAGCACATGTTTAAAAACCACCAAGACCAACTCGTTCGTCATTTTTTACAGACCAACCCGCAAAGCAACCTACTAGTCGCCAAGGGGGAGTACTCGTGCCCCCTGTGTGTACAACTTGCCAATTCTGTGATCCCCATTCTCCCAGAGGAGAACAAATACACGCTGACAAAACCCATATCTCATGACCCACGGCAGATGGTCCTCGACCTCTCCAGTATGATGGTGAAAAGGCCCATAACTCCGGTAAGTGTAGAATAGGCCCATAACTCCAGTAAGTGTAGGAAAGGCACATGACTCCGGTAAGCATTCTATAATGGTTAAACGGTGCTTAGCTCCAGTAGTGTTCTATTATATTTGGTAAATAGGCCCATTACTTCGATAAGTGTTCTAAGAATTGATGAAAAGGTCCATAACTCTGGTAAGTGTTATATGATGGTGAAAAGGCCCGTAACTCTGGTTTATATGATGGTGAAAAGGCCCGTAACTCTGGTAAACGTTCTATGATGGGGAAAAGGCCCATAACTCCGGTAAGTGTTGGGTTAAACGGTATTTATTGAACATGTCCGGTAAGTTTAGAAAAGGCGCATCACTCCGACAAGTGTAGAAAATGCCCATCACTACGGTAAGTGTTATATGATGGTAAAATGACCCGTCACTCCGGTAAGCGTTATATGATGGTGAAAAGGCCCATAACTCTGGTAAGTATTATATGATGGTTTAATGACCTGTCACTCCGGTAAGAGTTATATGATGGTTAAAAGGCCTATAAGCGGTGGTATAAACGGTATTTATTGAACATGTCAGGTAAATGTAGAAAAGGCCAATAACTCTGATAAATGTAGAAAAGGCCCATAACTCCAGTAAGTGTAGAAAACTCCCATAACTCCGATAATTGTTCTATGATGGTTAAAAGGCCCATAACTCCAGTGTAAGTGTTGGTTTAAACAGTATTTATTGAACATTTCCGGTAAGTGTAGAAAAGGCCCATAACTTCTGTAAGCGTTATATGATGGTGAAATAGCCCATCACTCCACTAAGTGTTCTATGATGGCCCATAACTCCGGTAAGTGTTGGTTCAAACTGTATGTATTGTACATTTCCTGAAAAGGCCCAAAACTCTGGCAAGTGTAGAAAAGGCCCATCACTCCGGTAAGTGATCTATGATGGTGAAAAGGCCGGTAACTCCGATCAGTGATCTGTGATGGTGAAAAGGTCCATCACTCCGGTAAGTGTTCTATGATTGTGAAAAGGCCCATAACTCTGATAAGTGTTCTATGATGGCTAAAAGGCCCATAACTCTGATAAGTGTTCTATGATGGTGAAAAGACACATCACTCCGGTAAGTGTTCTAATAATTGGTGAAAACGCCCATCACTCTGCTAAGTGTTCTATGATGGTAAAAGGCTATATAAAAGCCCATAATCTGCAAGTGGTGTAGTCAAAAGGCATCATCTCCGGTAGTGATCTATGATGGTGAAAAGGCCCATCACTGCGGTAAGTCATCTATGATGGTGAAAAGGCCCATCACTCCGGTAAGTGATCTATGATGGTGAAAAGGCCCATCACTCTGGTAAGCGTTTCATGATGGTGATATCAAGTTTTATCAGACTAAGAAATGTGTATTAATTATATAGCTCGCCAAGTTCATAGCAAATTACCTGATGCCTGATAAACACCCTTAGAACATGTGTGACTGGTGTAGATTCTGATCTTTATATCTTCATGTATGATTCAAATGGTTCTTTAATTGAAGCATCATTAGAATGAAGGATTGGTGACCAGTGTAGTACCTGATCAGAAATCACAGACTGTCTATGATTAAACACATCTAATCTAACTGGTAACCAAGGTGATAGGATAGTCACATGACTTTGATATGGCTGTCACATGAATGTGTATGTTTACAGAGGTACCGACTGGTAACCAAGTCGATGCGTAGTCACATGACTTTGATATGGCTGTCATTTGACCTTTGTATGTTTACAGAGGTCGCCACTGATAACCAAGGCGATGGGGAGTCACATGACTTTGATATGACTCACACGACCTTTGTATGTTTACAGAGGTCACCACTGGTAACCAAGGTGATGGGGAGTCACATGACTTTGATATGACTGTCACACGACCTTTGTATGTTTACAGCGGTCACCACTGGTAACCAAGGCGATGGGTAGCATGATGGAGGACCTAACCAACGCCACGTATGGAGCATTTAAAACTTATACCAGCTCACAGACTTCGGAGAGTGTACTGCTGTTTGTTTGCTCAGTGGCCCGGTATGTCTTCTAAATTATCCATCTTGTACAGTGTAACCACTTCAAACTGGACGCCATAGGAGACACGCCATGTGATTTTGTACCTGTGTAATTATTTACACAATTTACGTTATTTTCTGTAATTGACGTTAAAAGTTGACAAAACATTCAAATGTCGTCATCTTTCGATGTCATTTATAGAAAATATCACAGTTTTGTAAATACATTTCAGGAAAAATCACTTTGTTCTTAGGTACAAAATTGCATAGCGTGTGTCATCACTGTGTTTAATTTTGATTGTTTTCCCAGTTTTAAAAAATGTCTTGCCTTATTTGCATATGAAAATAACCTCATACCACCGCGAGTCACTATCAGTAAAATAAATATTACTATAAATGATTATAGCGGGCACAAGTAAGTTTTAGTACTGATGGAATAGTGACACAATTATATACTTATTTAATTCCTATAAAGAACATTTTGTGCCTACTGAGTGGGCATGTACATTTAACTCTGTAAATGTAACGCATGTAAAGGCCGGGACCCTGATGGTCCCGGCCTTTACATGCATTACAATTACTGAATTAGCGAGGCGGGCCCAATGTACACTAGTGCCACTTCCGTTGGTTGAAAAGATGGTGAGTGTCGTACCTTCTAGAAATTTAATGTCGGAGTAAAATGTGGTATGATTTAAACAGGCTTTTGTCGTTCATCTTGTTCATACCACAAAGTGCCTGGGGCTAAAATCTGCTATCTATTTACGAAACATCAATATTGTTGAAGGAGCAACCTGGAGTTGGAGCTCCTGCAGAGATGCGGAGATCTCAGTAAACCACTTCCCACCAAGAAGAAGCCAAGCTTCTGTAAGTCCATGATCATCTCATAGTAAACCACTTCCCACCACGAAGAACCAAGCTTCTGTAAGTCCATGATCATCTGATAGTAAACCACTTTCCACCACGAAGAAACCAAGCTTTTGTAAGTCCATGATCATCTCACAGTAAACCACTTCCCACCACGAAGAAACCAAGCTTTTGTAAGTCCATGATCATCTCACAGTAAACCACTTTCCACCACGAAGAAACCAAGCTTTTGTAAGTCCATGATCATCTCACAGTAAACCACTTCCCACCACGAAGAAACCAAGCTTCTGCAAGTCCATGATCATCTCACAGTAAACCACTTCCCACCAAGAAGAAACGAAACTTCTGTAAGTCCATGATCATCTCGCAGTAAACCACTTCCCACCACGAAGAAACCAAGCTTCTGTAACTCCATGATCATCTCGCAGTAAACCACTTCCAACTACGAAGAAACCAAGCTTCTGTAAGTTCATGATCATCTCTGTAAACCACTTCCCACCACGAAGAAACCAAGCTTCTGTAAGTCCATGATCATCTCACAGTAAACCACTTACCCACCACGAAGAAACCAAGCTTCTGTAAGTTCATGATCATCTCACGGTAAACCACTTCCCACCACGAAGAAATCATCTCACAGTAAACCACTTCCCACGACGAGAAACCAAGCTTCTGTAAGTTCATGATCATGTCTAAGTAAACCACTTCCCATCACAAAGAAACCAAGCTTCTGTAAGTTAATGATCATCAGGGGCCTGAAAAATACTTACATAATATTTCCATCCCACTGGTCTGTCTGATGAGACTTTAAACTGTGGTCCCATCTCTATATGACCTTAGCTGTTGCTGGGACGTTAAACCCATTTTCACTGCCATTTTTTGTTTGTAATCGTTGTAAAATAAAGAACCTTTTAATCTATTCCAGTCAATGATTCTGTCATGCAGTTCATCCGTTCTCCATTTACAGTACCCCTGCTGCATGTGTTGAGTATGCACAGTAAAATACTGACGACAAAACCATACACGGATCTCTGGTCACACATGACTGGTGTGTCGTGCGGCGAAGACACCAGCAGGTATGCACATTCGGATACACCTTTACGAGGCTGAATTTTGTTTAATTTTTTTTCGGGGTACATATTGTCTCCACCCTCTCACCATCTATTTGTCTGTCTTTCTGAAATTTGCGTAACGTTTTCAGAAACCGATTAACTCTGTTACTCCGAGTGGGATTGGCTTAAAACTTCATATTCCTATTTGACAGTATCCATTTTCATATTTTCATTCTATAGCCTGCCCATGCATCCACTGGACTCGAGGTCTAGGCGAAATGGCTTAAGGAATTTGCGTTAATGTTTCTTTTTAGGCATTAAAGTTTTAGAGTTCATTTAGCAGTGTTACTGATTTCTTGGTAGTTCTATGTCCCCGCTTTTAATTACAATTTTCCATCTGTAAAATTGTCTATCTTCACCATGTAATAAGTTAATCATTGCCGTATGTAATCTTTCCAATGAGAAGTAAAGAATTTATGTGTGCATATAGCGAAATATTTTCTGTTCTATTTTTCTCATTTCTCAACCAAAGCATATCTTGTGACCACTCATTTGAACCGTCTCAACGAGACGGTTCAAATGGTGGTCACAACATATACTTCCGATGTCAGAGAGACAAAGTTAATATTTACAAGTTTCCACCATTAAAATAGCGTACGTATCCTCGGCATATAATTGGTGAATTGTGTCTGTGATTGGAAAATGTCTTATGAGATTTTCGATCAGTGTAGATCCAGATCAGCCTATGCATCTGCACAGTCTGATCAGGAGCTGCACTGTTCGTCATTCCATCAATGAAGTACCAATCATACTTCTAAGAAGCGATATAAATCGTTATCGGGATACACAAGTGTGACATCTGATCAGGAGCTACACCAGTCACATTTCTCCAGTCACGGCCACAAATAATCATTGCAGTGTGTCCCTGTACCAGAAAGACGTACCGTTACTGCTGAAGGATCCTGTGGCTCTCCTTATCCAACTGGTCCTCACCCTACCGGCCACCATAGAGCGGGGTAAACATGATCTTCAGCCACTTAATATTCATGTTCCAGAATAATGATATCCCTGGTTTGACCCTCATATAAATTTTTCGTTCTTGTGAGTTGAATCCGAATTTACCCATTATGAAAGTAGTATGATCAGTACTAATCCTATTACTTTTATAGAAATTTTCAATTTAAGAATAAATTTATTAATTTTTATTATACTGAATTTATTACATTATCACAGCCATTTTGGTTGTGATAATGTAATACATTCAGTATAATAATTCTGCATACTTTTAATAATCAAATATGCAGTCGTTAGTTCTATATGAAATAATGTATTTCGGGAAAAATAAATGGTTACTCCCTCAAAGTGTACTTTGCTAGATAAGTATACTTTGAAATTTTGATGAAATCGGCTACAGACGCTAGATTGGCCATTAATGATCATGAAATAACTGTCTATTATTACAGAGCACTATGAGTTCCTAGTGAAGGTTCTATACAACGTGGTCTTCCTACAAGCCCTCTGTGTCATGACGTGTAAGTTCACAGAGGAAGAACGAGAAGCTTGGCGGAAGAAGGGACGACTAGTAAGTCTTTTTCATTGTCTATAATGTGTGTGGCATTGTGTTTTATCAGGAAACAAGCTTTGTTTTGGCCGAATATGTACTGACTGATAACATAATGTTGTATCAGGCTTTGACCGCATATGAATATCCGGGTTACAACAAATTGAAAACTGACGTTTCATTGGTCGAATAGCGTCACATGACGTTAGAACACATGACTTCTAATCTGGAGGTTGTGGGTTCAAACCTCGCCTTAGGCATCAAAAATACTTTCATAGTATTTCCATTACACTGGCCTGTCGGATGAGACTTTAAACTGTGA